>CAKNYM010048516.1:11469-40663 GCA_932195095.1 Andricus curvator
CGATAGTGTGAATAGTATGGGATTATAATTCTTCAAATATGTTGCAATGAAGCACTCTTGTAAATGTTATACTCTTTATAAATATAAGTGTGGCCGCCAACGGCCATACCACGCTGAAAAACCCAGTTCTCGTCAGATCACTGAATTTAAGCAGCGTTGGACGCGGTTAGTACTTGGATGGGTGACCATTCAAGAATACTGACATGAGTGCTGTTGGCACATCGTGGATGTGGTGAGCCCATACTTGTAGTTATTTATAACTACAAGAAAAACCTAGAAACACTACCCGAATCGGGTAGTGTCACGCCTACCCTGAAAGGGAAATGGTTTAATGGTATATTATTATTATTATATATTATATAATTAATTATATATATATATATATATATATGAATGCTTTTTTTACATTATTTCTACCATGGAATTTTCCGCTTATGATATTTTTAATTTCTTATAGCACTAAAAATGACTAGGGTCGTACTTGATTAAGCCACCCAGTTTCAAATATTATATTATTTGGAAGAATTTTTTTTAGTATAATAATACATTGTTTTCGACATATCATTTTTTGAAACAATAATTAAAAAATAATTTGTAATAAAATTTTAGTTCAAATTAATTTCCAATTTTAACGTAGTAATAATTTTTTCAACCTTTTCACATTGATTCGTAGAAATTACTACCATTTCATGAAAAAAAAATATATTTTCTTATTATTTTTTTTTTTTTCAACAATAAAATCTACCATACTACTATGGTATCGCGATCTTTAATATTACAGGGATCACAGCGCAAAAGGAGCTTAAAAAAGGGAAAATAGGGTGGTTTTCTCACGAAAAAGGGGAAAATAGGGTAAAGATTAAATATTTATTTTCATATGTCGAAAAGAACAAACAACCTTTTCGTAGGAAATGATACATTTTTAAATAATTTTTTATGATTTTTCAATGATCTCTGCCATTAAAGATTTATTTTCAAAAATTGGATATACTTAGATCGTTGGAAATCCATCCAGAGTGATATAAAAATGTCCGGAAAAAAATAAAATTACTTAAATACACAATTTTGATATGTTCAACATCGTTCTGATAAATATTTCTTTCCGAGATTTGTCATTTCATCCTTACTATAATTAATACTTTTAATCTAAATTTAAAACTAAACTCTTTACTGGAGCGAAGTAAAAATGCTAAAATTAATCGAATTGTTTGAACTGAGGGATAACAATTTGTGGGTCGGCATCCAAAACAAGTAAAGAAAAAAAATTGAAATCGGTTAATATCTTCTGTTCTCTTTCTTAAATTTAGAATTAAAATGTTTATAACGTTCGAAAATCGCAAAAAAAAGATATGAAATCCCAAAAATCCTAATTCACGACAAACATTTTTTTCCGAAAAAGCAAAATAAACAAATGTTTCATTGGTTCAAGCTGAATAAATTTCAGTTTCGACATATTCAACTTTTTTTTAAATGTGTGCATATGACTCAATCCAAAAAAAAACATGTTTTTACACATTTTCAAAAAAATTGTAACTGAGCAAGAAATTTATTTGTAACTTTCGCAATTTTGAATTCTCAACGAGTAAGATAATTTTTGAACAAAATAGTTGAATTGTTGAATTAAGAACATCAGTTTTTAACCAAATATCGAATAGTTATATTTTCGTTTCAAAAAATTAATTTTCAATTGAAAAAAATTGAATTTTCTCCCAAATTTTTGAATTTTGAAGCCTTAATGAAGAATTTTCTACAATGAAGTTGATTTTTCAACACGATAATATGAATTAATAATAATGAAAAAGTTAATTTTCAACCAAACATTACAATTTTTAGTTAAAAACCCTACTATTTAACAAACAAGAAAAAACTTTAACTAAAATGATGAATTTTTAACTAAGAAATTAATTTTTAACAAAGTAGTTCAAAATTCGACCAATTAGTTGAATTCTCCACCAAACTATTGAATTTTCGAGAGAAAATTACAATTTTCTACAAAACAGTTGAATCTTTAATCCGTAAACACGAATTTTCAACAAGAGTTGAGTTTTCAACCAAAAAAGATTTGTTAGCCAATAAAGAAAAAAAAATGTATTCAAAATGTCGAATTTTAAAGCGAGAAGGTTATTTTTCTACAAAGAAAGGACGAATTTTTAACAAATTACATCAATTTTTAACCAAATATTTGAATTTTCAAAATGAAAAAGATCAACTTTGAACCAAAAATAGAATTCCTACATTTTCATTTCATGAAACTAATTTGCAAATGAAAAAACCAATTTTCTACCAAATTATTTAATTTTCGTGCCAAAAAAGTACTTTCTACAATACTCTCGAATTTTTAACTCAAAAATATAAGCTTTCAATACAAAAAATAATTTTCAATCAAAAATTGCAATTTTCAGTTTAAAAAAATGAATTTTTAACAAAGTAGTTTGATTTTCAACCAAAAAGACAGCTTTTTAACAAAATAAATATATTTTCAACCAAATAGTTACATTTTTAACCAACTTTCTGCCAAAAAATATAACTTTTGAACGAAATTTGAACTTGCAACCAAATAGTTGAATTTCCGTCTCATCTTAAAATAGTGATTTCGATTTTGCATTTGATATATTATGACGATGTTTAAACTATTTTTTATTTATATATCAGTTATGTAAATGAATCTTGCGTTTTAAATAAAGTGAGATGATGATAAAATAAAATCGAAATTCTAAAAATTTCATTCGAAAACATTTTTTCAAGCCTTAATTTTCAATAATACAAAATATGTACTCTTTAAAAATTGTAATTTAATTCATTTTATAATAATACATATAAATTACTAATAATATATTTACTGTGTGAGTTAATACTTCTAAGCAAAATATTTTTCCCAAGCTCGTTACAAAATATTAGAAATCAACAGTAAGAGATTAATTAAACAAGTTTTAAGTAAACATTTATTATAATTTCTTAGCTGGCCACGTTTTTCTCAGAGAAACCGCTTGACCGAGAGTTTGTCAGCAAAATATAAGCGGTTCCGTAGCTAACTTGTCTAATGCGTGCGCTAGATTTAGGTTTTAGGTAGTTAGGTAGGGTTCGATTCCGCAGCGGGGGCGATTTTTCAAAGCGTTTGAGCGTGCGATCAAATGTGTAAGGCTCTGTGCGTGCAATTGTGCAAGAATAATCGTAAATTAAGTGCAGTAATCATATATAAAATAATTTTTTCCTTTTCAAATCGATCGACATTTTACATCATTTTTGTTGTCGAAAGTTTCGAGCAAATCTATTTATAAATCGTGTATAGAATGCGTGCAGTGCATATTATACATATACATATATGCGCTACAATGCGAAATCGGCAAAGTTACTCTTCACAGAAGTAAGGCATACTACACGAAATAGTAACTCTCATACTCCTGATTGTGGACGGTTACCAAATGGTGCAGTGCATCCTACTATTTGAAATTGTTCATCCTACTCTTCTAAGAAGTCAGTTCAAATAACCTGAATGCGAAATAGTAATTTTAACAAAATTCACCGACGAAAAGCTGAGGTTCAATTTAAAATAGTTAGAGCTGCTGGTTCACAGAGTTTTTTTAACGATCCACTTTTTTTCCGTGTGGTTTTTACAGTGGAATCTTGGGCCAAGCATGGGCCAATGGTAAATTTTCTACTGCGCCGCGTTGGGAATGAAAATGATGATAAAATTCTTCAAGGAATAAATTAAAGTATTAGTAGTAGAGATAAAGACGGATTAAGGGACATCCATCTTTCCAAATCACCCTCGTGGGTATTAGGCAAACCGTGTAACCACATTTCCACCGATTCTGGACAGGAACTCGAACTTCGATACTTGCATTGGGGGTGGTTAAGGGTATTTCTGACAAGACAAGTAAAGTGAAGTACTACCTTGAAAGTAACCACACTAATACGTGCTTCTATACAATGTCGATATTCGCTGAAACATAACTCTCCGCATCGGGGCTGCTTTCTATCGGTGAGGCTAATAGGACCAATTTCAACGTCCATTCAATACCCTTTCTCATCATTATAACTTCACGTATTTCCGATACACATACCGATGCAATTTCGATTAACTCCACAATGCCTCTTAATTTCATTTTCTCAGAAGCGGCTTATTTTCCATTGTTAATTCTGCCGTACAAGGGATAAACATAGGTAAACGGCATTTTTTCGAAAAATGAGCTTTTGGAACGTCCAACAGCCATACCACGCTGAAAAAACCAGTTCTCGTCAGATCACTGAAGTTAAGCAGCGTTGGGCGCGGTTAGCACTTGGATGGGTGACCATTCGAGAAAACTGAGTGCTGTTGGCACATCGTGGGTGTGGTGAGCCCACACTTGTAGTTATTTACTACAAGTTATCAACCTAGAAACACTACCCGAATCAGGTAGTGTCACGCCTACCCCGAAAGGGAAATGGCTTAATGGTATACATACACATTAGGGTGGTCCAAAAAACTCTTTTCGAGCTACAGGGCAAGTCCCCCCCAAAAAAAAGTTTCCATTTCCGGAGAAAAAAAATCCCTAATTTTTTTTTTAATTCGAATATTAACACGTGCCACCGGGCACTTCAATTATTTTTCCAGAAATATTTTTTAAATCGTATTTTCTGAATTAAACATAATATCAAATGATTTCGAGGAGTAGTAAATCGTCACAATCACCTTCATTTTTAAAATTTCTTCGATCGCCAAATTTGAAACAAGTTCAACGCTGCATGTGTGAATTACAGAAATAACTTGAAAACAGTCTTATAAATAATCGTATGAAGCTAAAGCGAAAATCAGCGACACGTTTTAATATTTATAACGAGTATGAAAATGTAAAAAAGCAATCTGTTGAAACTTGAATCATACACAGTAAAAAGAAAACCTTGAAGTCCGCCCATATAGCGACGGAATTTAAGGTGTGATCAAAAGAAGAACGCTAAGGCGCTAATATCATGAATTAAGTTACCTAACGAATTTAAGGCAATCCTGAAAGTAAATCAGATTAAATTGTAAGGTTTTCTTTTTACTGTGTAATTTGCATTAGTGAATGTGCTTTTTTATAATATAATTATGATAAAGATTGTAAAAATATGAAGAAAGCAATAATAAATACACTATTATAATTTAAATTTTATTATGACTTTCATGATTTATTTAATAATGCGCCAAAGAAGATGTAAACCATTTATACTCAATTTGAAGGAAATTTGAAAAAAAACAATAATTAATTGTATAAACAATAACATAAAGTTTATAGCAGAATGTATTACTCCTCGCAATCATTCAATATTATGTTTAATTCAGAAAATACGATTTATCAAATATTTTTGGAAAAATAATTGTTTAAACAAATTATATTTGTTCAAACAATTGAAAAATGCTTAATATATTCTTTCTATACACTATACAGTCAGAAAAATAATTATATGTATTTAATTTAATTTTTTTATAGTTATCGAAAAAAATGCTTAAGCAAATCAAAATGGTTTAAACAGATAGAAATTTATTAAAAATCAAAAGAAATGTATCAAACTTGTATAATTATTCAACAAAAAGTAGCATAGGATACCAATTTGAGAAAAAAGTGGACATCTCTGGGTCAATTTTTAGAAATGTTGAGAATGAACTATAAGTAATTGTTTAAATAATTACCTAATGTAAACAAAAAATCACTACTTCAAACAATGACAAACTATTACATTTCAATCAGAAAATACGATTATTTTTTACATTTTTTGGGAATAAATAATTGTTTAAATAAATTACATTTGTTTAAACAATTAAAAATTGTTTGAAAAGTCATGGAGAATATTCAAGTTGTTCATTAGTAATTATTTGTATGAAAAAGACGACGGAAATTGCTAAAAAGTAACAATAATACGTAAAAATGTAGTTTTTTTATTTTTGGGTCATATTTGGGGCGCTGTGGGGGGGGGGGGCGCGCGAGGGTGGTTTGAAAATAAAAGTTATTAGTATGCTGTTACTTCATAGGTACTCCTCTTCAATCCCTAAAAAGTTTGGCACGTTTCGATCAAACCCTGAAGTATGAGTTCAATTTTTCGAAAATGCAAAATTTCCCCATGTTAATTAAATGGGATTTTGAAGTGCCCGGTGGCACGTGTTAATATTCGAATTTCGAAAAAAAATATTAGGGATTTTTTTTTCTCCGGAAAGGGAAACTTTTTTTGGGGGGGGGCTTGCCCTCTAGGGTGAAAAAAAATTTGGCAATGCATTTTTGGACCACCTTAGTCCACATAATAGGTGACGCATTTTTGGCGATTTTCGACTAACCCCTCTTTCTTGTGACAATTTGTGACATTTTCATGAATTCTTCTCAAATGTCATCTTACTATGAAAATATTTTCACGTAATATGAAGACTAGGGTGATATAAATAAAAATTTCTTTGAATTTCCATGCATATTGCACGAAAATTGGTTTGAATTCACAAAAAATAAAAGGTTTTTTTGAGTTAAGTCTGTTCTATAGGGTCCCAAAAAAACCCATAAGTGAGAAATTATATTTAGCGCTTCCTTGGCGCTAATTATAATTTTTGCGGTTTTTAAAATACAAGTTGTTTATAATACATAAAATGCTACTTTCTAAAGATAAGTAGATGCTCATATAATTTGTTTAAATTTAAATAAATTAAGTTTAAATCTTAGAATAGAGTTAGAAAGTCGTGGTTTTTTCCGAATTTTTCAACATATTTTCATTTTCTCAGTTAGACCAAACTGATAAGGAATTAAATTTAACAGAAATAATTGTTTATAAATAATGCAATTTAAAAAAACTATTTCTTAAAAACAATGTTTCTCAAAAATTAGTTTTTTCAATTAAAAATTTGACGATACCATTCTTGGTTGCAAATTTATGTCTCTAAGTTAAAAATGTAACTGTTTCGTTGAAAATTCTAAAAAATTTGACCTTTTAGCTTAAAAAAATAACAATCTTTTTTGAAAATTCCTCTACTTGAGTAGAAAGTTTTTCTTCTTTTTTTTTTAATTTATCCATTTGGTTTAGGATTCAACTATTTTGTTAAAAATTTTTTTTTTCTTTCGTTGGATTCAACTGCTTCATAATTTTTTTTTTCCAAAAGTAACTTCTGAAACTTAAAATTAAGCTTTTCCATTTGTCGTAAAAAATGTATCTTTTTAGTTAACAATTGAACAATTTGGTTGAAAATTCATCGCTTTGCTTGCTCATAGAGGAAGCTTTGTAATGGTAACATTTCCCAAAATTTTTAAATTTATTTAATTAAACCTTCCTCAATTTAAAAATGTCTAATACAACATTCTAAGCAATTGTCCGGATGTAACTGTTTTATTTTTCGTTGAATATTGATATTTTAAATATAAATTGATCTTTTCCGGTTGAAAAATCATGTATTTTATGAAAAATTCGTCTTTTTTGGTAGAAAATTAATCTTCTTGGTTAAAACTTCCTTTTTTTTATTGAAAATGTAATTTTTTGGTTAAAAATTAATCTGTTTTGATCAAGGATTTAATAATTTTGTTGAAAATGCGTCTTGTTTGGTTGAATTCAACTGTTTTTGGTTTCAAATGAAAATCTTTTTTGGTTGAAATATTAACGTTCAAAATATTAATGTTTCGTTGAGAATTTATTTAACTAAAAATCAACTACTTGATTTAAAGTCGAAATACTTTATGAAAAATTAATTTTTTTTGGTTGAAGTTTTGTCATTTCAGTTGAGAATTGAAATATTTAGCCGTATGTAAACTTTTTACTTGAAAACTCATATTTTTGGTTGAAAATACAATTACTTCATTAAAAATAAAAATATTTTTTTATTTTTTAAATTGAACTATTTTATTAGAAATTTGTCTTTTTGTATGAAAAATTAATTTTTTATCTGACAATTTTACTATTTTATTTCTAGTTGGAAATTTATCCTTTATAAGTAGAAAATTCATCATTTTTGTTGCGTATTCAACTATTTTGTTAAAAATTCGTCTTTTCTAGTTAAATTCAACTTGTTGGAAATTCGTTTTTTTTTGCTAAAAATTAGTTGTTTGAATTGAAAATTTCACAGTTCCATTTTTGATCAAAAATTGATCTTTCTTGTTTGAAAATTAAATTCTTTCGTTAAAAATGTATCTTCTTTGATAGAAAATGACCTTTTTTGTTGAAAATTTTTCAGTTCTGGTTAAAAAGTCAACTATTTTCCAAAAAACTTTTTTGGTTGAAAACTCAATTATTTTCTTAAAAATTCGTCTACTTGGGTGAAAGGTTTATCTTCTTTGCTGAAAATTTAAATTTTTGGTTGAAAATTCATTCCCTTGTTCGAAAATAAGTTTATTCAATTGAAAATTAATTTTTTTAACAGAAAATTTAACTACCTAATTTTTTAGCCATAATTCATTCTTTTTTATTGGCTTAATGGTATAATAATAATAATAATAATCTAATAATAAAAATAATAATCAGATTCCTACTTGAATAATAATCTTATTTGGTTCAAAATGAAATTGTCAAATTAAAAGCAAACCTCTTTCGGTTGAAATTTGTTTTTTCTCGAAAATTGAATAATTTGGTAGAAAATTGAGCTATTAGGTTGAAAATTCATAAATGTTAAATAATTGTTTTTAATGTTTAAATATAACAGTTTTCTTTTTTTATTTGAAATATTTTTCTGTTGAAATATCAACTTTTATATTTTCGGATGAAAAGTTAACTCTTTGGCTGAAAATTCAACTATCTGCTTGAAAATTAATTTTTTTGTTGAAAATTCATATTTTCGGGTTGAAAATTTAAATGCTTTGTAGAAAATACCTCCTTATGGTTTGAAAATTCAACAATTTGGTAGAAAAGAAAACTATTTGGTAGAAAATTCAACTATTTTGTAGAAATATCGTTTCTTTTATTGAAAATTTTTTTTTAAGACAATACATTTTCTTGGCTGAAAATTCGACTTTTTGGTTTAGAATTGAACTGTTTTGTTAAAAATTCAACTGCATTATAAAAAGCTTCTCTTTTTGGCTTGAATTCATCTTTTTTAGTCGAAAATTAATATCCTTTGTTTGAAAATTCAATATTTTCGTTGAGATTTTTTTTCTTTATTGACTGAAAAATCTGTCGTGGTTAAAAATTCAACTCTAGTTCAAAATTAGACTATTTGATTTAAAAATATATTTCTTTTGGTAGGAATGTCACCTGTTTTGGTTAAAAATACAACTGTTGGTTGAAAATGAATCAATTTTGGTTGAGGATTCAACTATTTTGTTAAAAATTCGTCTTTTTGGTTCAAGTCAATTGATTTTTTTTTAATTAATTTATAGAATTTCGGGAAATAAAACAAAAATCCAACGATCAAATTTGGACAACCACCACAAAATGCTCCTACTGCAATTCCTAAAAACAAAAAAAGTTTGTTTCTTCGGACAAAAATAATAAATAATAAATATTTTTATAATATATTAATATAATATTGAATATTAAATATTTTTGTCCAAAGAAACCAACTTTTTTTGTTTTTAGGAATTGCAATAGGAGAATTTTGTGGTGGTTGTCCAAATTTGATCGTTGGATTCTTGTTTTATTTTCAGGAATTCTATACATTAATATGAAGATCAAATTCAGTAATTCAGGACAATATTTTTCTAAAATTAAACCAATTAGAAAGCCGCGCTACTTTGAACTTTACTAGACCAATAAGTCTCAAGTAATTAAAAGTCCCTTAAACAATTAAAATCACAAAAAAAATAATTGCAAACATCTGTATACACTTCCACAACCTTTAATCTTGTTAGTAAATCCTGAAATCTGTCCATTTCATCCAAAACAAAATAACCCTCGGAAGTACTGTTAATTACTTATTAAAGTCATTACTCCTGATGGAAACGACTTTGTGCGAATTCAAGCGAAATACTTTACAGCGATTATTTCCCGTCCATTCGTACGCTTTTCCAGCGAATAAACATGAAATTAAATTGATTTCCAGACTCTAACGAAAATTACCCTCTCGTTTATTACATCCCATTGTTTACCTTCTTCTTAATAACTGCTCCTCGTTGGCTGAAGTAAAGGACACTTCCCTCTGAAGCAGAGCTTATTTAGTCGCCTGAAAAAACAGATCGCATTCCGCCTCGGCAAAAGTGTTATCCGCTATCCCTTATTATGATAGATAACACGGAAGCCGCTGAGACCGAAGCATATCGCAGCGTTGAGTTCCGTTTTTTTTTTTTTTTTTTTTTTTTTTTGCACTATACTAATTTCACACTATGCTCAGGAATTCCGCACTGCGTCGGAATGCCGGGCCATACAAAGCGACCCCTTTTGTTCTTACTTACAATACCTTCATGCATGGTTGGCCCTCTTTGGCCATAAGAACAGCAAGTTTACTGGTGGTGAAGGAATATTGAAATGCAGCACCACATATGCTCTCCATAATCCGAATTATGCACCAGAGAACCTAATTGATGCCGGCATAGCATTGATTATTGGACCGAGTCAGAACCTTTGTGGAGTCACTTTGAATAATAAACTCGGCAGGATTTTCTATACAATTCCATATTTATGGTTTGCAGAGTGGCCTCTCAAATCTCGGATAAAATCTGGCTTATTTTCTGCTTTATTCGTGGTTTAAATAACAACTCCTTCTACTCGTCCACAATTCCTCCAGCTTGGGGCCCGTGCATAAATTACCTAGTCGTTTTTTTTAGTGGAGGGGGGGTAGATCAACGATTGTGCTATGCTTTCCATCGTTTTATTTGAAAATTCATATTCATGTTCGAAAATGGAACTATTTTGTTGACAATTTGTTATTTTGTTTGAAGATTCGACTATTCCATTTTTTGTAGTAAATTGATCTTTTTTAGTTAAAAATTCAAGTATTTGGTTAAACTAGCTGTGAATTCGATATCGAGTGTTTTCACTTTGTTTGTATTTATAATTATATGGTGCTCATTTCACCAGCACTTTGCTTCCCGTTAGCAAATGTATTTGCTTCCTCAAAGAGGAAGCATTAGTTATTTTTTTTCAATAATAAACAAACCGAAGTATACATTTTGATCAATTCACAAATAGAAATTTACAAAAAATACAAAATTACAAAATAATACAAACAATTTTTTAAATACAAAGACAAATCAGACAAATCAAATTTTGTATTGGAAATGATAATTCTTCGAGCCGGAAAAGGGAAGGGAAAAGTTCTGTCGCACCCTATCCCTTTCCCAGCATTATGATTTCTTTACGAAAATTGTCAGAATTATTCTATTTGAAAATTTATGATCAAAGAGTCTTTTCTAATCATGCGTCAACTTTGAGTTATGTCGATGAAAAAAGTTTTTCTGTTTAAAACACTCAGAAAAAAGTTCTCTTGTGGCAAAAGGATGTTTTTTGACATAAATGAAATTTTCTCTTAAATTTAAGGTTGAGAGGACTTACATTTGTCTCAAAGAGAATCCTTTCGCAGCAAAAATTTTCCTTAATCTAATAACTTTATCTAATCTTGCAGCCAAATAATTATATTTGTGTCAAAAATATGTTCACGTCGTTTCAAAACAACTTTTTCTCGGAGTGACAGATGATTCAAATATTATAAATGAGCATAACTTCCTTAATCTTCAATAAAGTGTATTAATATTATTGTAGATCAATCGATTTGCCTCGAATCAAGGAATCTTTTCCGTTCTTGCATCAATTTTGAATTATGTTAGTGAAGAAAGTTTTACTATAAAAAACCGTATTTACAAATATTATGCATTACCAATAGCTTTCTTTTTCTTCAATAAAATGTATTAATATTATAGGTCAATCGATTCGTCTCGAATCAACACATCTTTTCTGTCCTTGCATCAACTTTGAATTGGATTGATGAAATAAGTTTTACTATGAAAAACCGATTTTCAAAATATATAATTTACCATAACTTCCCTACTCTTTAACAAAATGTAGTAATATTCTGTGTCAATCGATTCGTCTCGAACCAAGGAATCTTTTATATTCTTGCATCAACTTTGAATTATGCTAATGAGAAAAGTTTAACTGTAAAGAAACCGATTTTTAAAAATATTATTGAGTGCTAAAAAAAGGCAATAAATATTTTTCGAAATCCTTCGGTCAGTTTCAAGATATTAGTGGTGAAAATGAGCCCTCCAAATTTCATCAATTTATCTGCAGCCGTTTTCAAGTTATCGTGGTCACAAAAAAGTTTGACATCCACACACACATATCCGGACAAGTGCTTAGGACATTGTATGAGACATTTTTAAATTGAGGAAGGTTTAATTAAATGAATTTAAAACTTTTTGAAAAATGTTACCATTACAAAGAATTTCTATGGGAAAGCAAAACGATGAATTTTCAACCAAATAGGTTAATTTTTATCTAAAAAAGATACATTTCTTACCACAAATGGAAAAGCTTAATTTTCAGATTTAAAAGTTACTTTTCAACAAAAAAAACAAAGACAAATTATGAAGCAGTTGAATCCAACGAAAAAAAAAAAATTAACAAAATAGTTGAATCCCAGACCAAGTAGACGAATTTTCAAAAAAAAAATAGTTAAGTTTTCAAGCTAAAAGGTCGAATTTTTTAGAATTTTCAACGAAACTCTTAAATTTTTTAATTAAAGGCATAAATTTGCAACCAAAAATGGAACCCTAAAATTTTTAATTTAAATAACTAATTTTTAAAAAACATTTTATTTAGCAAATAGTTTTTTCAAATTGCATTATTTATTACTTCACAGTAACTGAAAAGTTGATAAAGAGTGGAAAATTATAGAAAAAACTGCAACTTTCTAGCATTATTCTAAGAGAATATTGTAAAAAATGATTGTATTAGAATCATTGTATTAGACATTTTCAAATTGAGGAAGGTTTCATTAAACGAATTTAGAAAATTCGGAAAATGTTCCCATTACAAAACTTAAACTATGAGGAAGCAAAATGTATGTTCTTTGTTGAAAATTTATCTTTTTTGGTAGAAATTTATTCCCTTTGGTTAAAAATGCAAACGGTCGGGTTAAAAAGAATTCTGTTTTAGTTGAAGATTAAACTGGGTTGTTGAAACTTTGTTTTTTTATTAACAATTAATTTTTTGTAATAAACAATTATCCATTACATTTTTGATTCGATAATATTTTTTCAATTAAAAAATTCCACTGTTTGGTTAAAAATTTATATAATTTATTGGAAATAAATCTTCTTGTTTGAAGATTCAACTGTTCGGTTAAAAATGTATTTATTTTGTTAAAAATTCGTCTATTCTGTTGAGAATTTTATTTGATAATTTATTTTATTTTGTTAAAAATTCTTTTTTGTTGTTGTTGTAGAAAAACAATTTTTTGGGTTAAAAATGCAACTGTATGGTTGAAAATTAATTTGTTTTAGTTCAAAATTCAATTTTTTGTTGAAAGTTGAACTTTTTGGTAATAAAAATTTAACTATTGCATTTTTGGTTGAAAGTTATGTTTTTAGTTTAAGAATTCAACTATTTGGTTGAAAATTTATATAATTGATTGAAAATTCACCTTTTTTTAGAAAACAATAAATCTTCTTGGTTGAAGATTTAACTGTTTGGTTAAAAATTCATTTATTTTGTTGAAAATTCGTCTTTTTGGTAGAAAATCAATCTTCTGGGTTGAAAATTCAAACTTTTGGATAAATGTACATTTATTTTGTTAAGAATTTCAGTTTATAATTTATTTTGTTTTGTTGAAAATTTTTTGTTTTTTTGTTTTTGAAAGAATCAATTTTTTGGGTTAAAAATTCAATTGTCTGTTTGAAGTTTCTACTAAAAAAGATACACTTTTTACCAAAAATGGAATAGTAAAATTTGCAGTTGAAAAACTTAATTTTCAACCAAAAATATGTATTTTTAACGAAAAATATAATAGTTGCTATTTCAACCAAAAAGATTAAAAAATTTTATTTGGATCAGTTAATTTCAATTGAAAATACGCATTTTCAACAAAACAGTTTAAAAATTTAAGAAAAAACGAATTTTCAACTAAAACAGATAAATTTCGTACAAAAAATGCAATAGTTTTTTCAAGAAAAAAAACGGAATAATTAAATTTCCCACCAAAAAGATTAATTTTTATCTAAAATGAAATATTTTACGTAAGAAATGATATTGACCACGTACTGCCCCACAATATTTCGAATGGAATCAAAAGCAATAATTGACCTGTATCCTTTCTAAATGAAATCGTTTAAAATTGAATAATTTGAAATTGAAATTTTTTTAATTGGAAGCTCTCAAAATTGAACATTTTCAGCCTAAAATTGTTCAAATTTGACAATTTCATTAGAAAGAAAAATAAGACATTCAAAACTGCGAAAAAAAAACCCGAGAATTGTGATATTACAACTTTTTTATACTTGAAGACTTGAAAATTTCAATTATAAAGATGAATTTTCTACACAAAAAGTTTAATTTTCAATGGAAATGATAAATTTTTAACAAAAAAAAAATATGAAACTTTCAATAAAGTAGTTGAGCTTTCTACTGAAATTTTGAATCTTCGTCCAAAAAAATAAATTTTGAAGAAAGTAGTTCAACTTTTAACCAAGGAGTTCAAATTTCAACCTATACGATGAATTTTCAATAAAAAATATAAAAGTTGATATTTCAACAAAAAACGATTTTAATTTAAAAAAAAAACCTAATTCAATTTAATATAAAAAGACGAATTTTCAACAAAATAGTTGAACCCTCGACCAAAACAGATTAATTTTGTACCAAACAGTTACATTTTTAACCAAAAAATTGATTTTCTACAAAAAAAGACGAATTTTCAACAAAATGCATGAATTCAAAAGAAATAGCTCAATTTTCTACCAAATTGTAGAATTTTCAAGGCTAAAAGACGAATGTTCTACAAAAAAGTTGAATTTTCAACAGAGAGGTTAATTTTTATACAAATAGTTGAATTTTCAACTGATATTATGAATCTTCAACAAAAAAATACAAAATTTCGAGAATAGATGAATTTTCAATTGAGAAATACTTTTCAGTCAACAGACAAAACAAATTTAAGGCGAACTGTTTCAAGAAAGCACATGAAGTTATTATTCGCTGTACTATATTGTGAAATTCCTAATCGATAACACTTATTTTCAATTTAATAATATTTTTTATAGACAAACTTTTGGAACTCCCATGGGTTCTCCTATTTCCAGTAATTTAGCCGACATGGTAATGCAAAATCTAGAATCCGAGATTTTCAATAAACTAGATTTTCAAATCCTTTCCTACTTTCGTTATGTAGCTGATACATTTTTAATTATTCCTGCAGACAAAATTGAAATTACTATCAAAACTTTTAACTCAATTCATAAAAGATTACAATTTACACATGAAATAGAAAATAATAATACTATTAACTTTTTTAATATTAGCATTATCAAAAATGATAATGGTACCATCTCTACTAATTGGTTTCGCAAATCAACATATTCTGGCCGCTTACCTAATTTTCTAACAAAACATCCATTCCAACAAAAAAAGCTATTATAAAGAACTTAGTTGATTCAGCTATTCTACTTTCGGATAATAAATTTCATAATGATAACTTAAAAATAGTGAAATATTATCTTTTCCTCAATAACTTTCCACTAAATATTATTGATGAACAAATTGATAATAGATTAAAAGAACTCGATAACAAAAACAGAATTAATAACTCTAATAACATTATTAAATAAGAATTGGATCCTAAAAGCACTATTACTATTCCATACTATGGTAAAATTTCAGAAAATATAAAAAGACTTTTCAAAACTTATAAAATTAGCACCACCTTTAGTATTAATTCTAGACTTGATCAAATGATTAAATTAATCAAAGAAAAATTAAAAACCGTAGAAAAAACTAACATTGTTTACCGTTTCTGTTGCAATTGTGGTAAATGTTATATTGGACAAACTAAAAGACCTTATAAATTTTTTTCATGTCTCAAATCAGAAGTTGTACAATTTATATACATTCTTGTGCATTTTTCAATAATTATTCATTCAAATTATAAGAATTTTTTTTAATTCCAATTTTGAATTGCGCGCCAACTGCGGCCAACCAGTGCGCGGCCCGAACGCAAGCGCAGTAGCAAAAGGCGCCAACATTGGCATCACTGCATGACAGTCACTTTTGGAGTTATCTTTATGGGAGTAGGATGCCTTTCCATTCTGCTCTTATAATAATAAAAAATACATTTTTTAAATTTATACATTTTATTTAGTTAACAGTCTGTTATAAATTATTTTAATTTTATTCACCACACAAATTTATTGAAGCCTTTTTTGAATTGAAATATAGTAACTATAATTCTTCATTATTTTGAACTTAACCTCTATCTTTACTCTGATATTATTATTTGCTAATCAAATTATAATTTCCTCTTACAGAAATTTTATACAACGTATTTTAATCGACATCTGTTGATATATATTTTTGAATTTACTACTGACTTTTTAAATTGATCTCAATCTTTGAACTCTACTTCAAAAAGATGACTAGGACTTTCGTAACTATTTCGTAAGTGGGTTATTTACACCTTTTTTGAAATTGTTCATAATAATATATTAGTAAGATTATTATTACATTTTTTAGATTTATATAAATTGGTTCCCTGATGATGGAAATGGTGTATTTCCAAAACGTTGGGTTTCTAAGATTTTAAGAAACTTGTCCGATAGAGTTGATACAACTTTGTTGTTCTTTTTTCTCCTATTTTGGATTCTCGGACCTTAAAGACTCTTATATAAATATTTAATTTAAATTCTAATATTAATTACGAAATATGAAATAAAATTAAAAAGCTCGAATTGTGAGAATGCTGCAGCTGTCACATGAATAGCGTCTTATTTGAAAGATATGTGGTTAGCACGAGAGGAAGTGTAATTTATCATGCCAACCGTAATCGTCAAGACTTTTCTGATTGATTGCGCCCTCAATTCCTGTATCTGTAGCACAAATAGAAATACAACTCAATTCTGATTTCCTTACTTAAAATGTTTTCATACAGAATTTCCTTTAATTTTCATAAAACTGAACATAATCACGAATAATAATTAAGGGGCCAATCAAAACCTACGTCACGCTTTTTTGAAAAAATGTTTAACCCCTTCAGATCTTCGTCACAAATCAACAGTCCAAAATGCTCTGGAAATAGAGGAAATAGGGTAAAAATTCACGAAAATAGTGTGAGTAATAGGGGAATTAATAAAACAAAGAGTAGATGATTTTTGAACTGGATAGTTGAATTTTCAACAAACGAAAAAATTTATTTTAGACCGAACATTTGCATTTGCAACTTAATAGTTGAAGTTCCAAGCAAATGAGATGAATTTTCAACCCAATGGTCGAATTTTCAAACAAAAAAGATTAAACTTCAACCACAAATAATTGCATTTTCAACCAAATAGTTGGATTTTCGACAACTAAAAATTATTTTTATCCAAGCAATTTCGTTTACTACCAGTAGTTGAATTTTCAAGCCTAAAAATCGCATTTTCAACAAAACAGTTGAATTTTTAACCGAAAAAAAAAGATAACTTCAACCAAAAAAGCAAGTGCATTCTCAACCAAATAGTTAAATTTTTGAGAAGACAGTTGAATTTTTGTATATGATAATGAACCTTCAACATAAAACATGAATTTTTAACAAATAAGTTCAACTTTAACAGATACATTGTATTACATAATTTGATGTTGATTGTTTTTTATCTACTGGTCTAAGTTCAATATTTTAAATATTGATTTTTTTATTTTCAAAGTAGTAGCAAGTGGTTGAATTTTCAATAAGAAAAGATTAATTCTTAACAAAAAATATAATAATTGATATTTCCAAAACAAAAATTCCAAATGAAAAACAGGCGAATTTAACCAAAAAAAGATGAATTCTATACGAAAAATGTAATAGTTGATATTTCAACCAAAAAAAGCGAATTTTCAACAAAATAGTTGAATCCTCGACAAAAACAGGTTAATTTTTAACCAAGAAGCTGTATTTTTAAACAAAAAATATTAAATTTCTACCAAAAGAGATGAATTTTCAACTAAAGAGTTAACTTTTAATCAAATAGTTGATTTTTCTACCAAAGTAATAGAATTTCACACCCAAACGTACAAAATTTGAAAGAACAGTTGAATTTTTAAGCTAAAAAGATGAATTTTCTACAAAAGAGTTAAATCTTCAAAAAAAAGTAATTTTGAATTAAAAATTACCAATTTTCAACAAAAAATAGAATAGTGGAATTTGCAGTTCAAACAATTTATTTTCAACAAAAACGAATTTTCAACAAAATAGGTACATTTTAACCAAATTGTTAAATTTTTAACCAAATGGTTGAATTATTGAACAAAAGAGAATTATCTTCAACCAAAAACAAGTGCATTTTCAAACAAATAGTTAAATTTTTTTTAGCCAAGAGGAGGAATTTTTTAGAAGATAGTTGAATTTTCAATAAAAAAAGATTATTTCTCAATACAAATATAATAATTGATGTTTCAATCAAAAAAGCTTGATTTTAAATAAAAAATAGTTGAATTTAACCAGAAAAGAATAATTCTAAGTAGTTAAGTTTTAACCAAATAATTGAATTTTCTACAAAAATAATATAATTTCCCACCTAAAAGGACCGAATTTCAAAGAACAGTTGAATTTTCAACAAAAAGGTAATTTTAAACGAAACAGTTAAATTTCAAACTAAAAATTATCAATTTAAAACCAAAAATAGAATAACTAAATTTTCTGTTAGAAAAATGTATATTAAAAAAAAAAGAATTTTCAACAAAATAATTACATTTGCGAACAAAAAAATGGATTTTCCAATAATAAAATTATTTCTTAACAGAGTAGGTCAACTATTAACCAAGTAGTTCAATTTTAAATCAAGGAGATTAATTTTTTACCAAAAAAGAGGAATTTAAAACAAAATACATGAATTTTTAACCAAATAGTTTAATTTTCATCAAAAACAATGAATTTTCAACCAAAAACGTGATACTTAAATTTTTAGTCGAAAAAATTAATTTTAAAACAAGCAAAAAAAGGAATTTTTAACAAAATGGTTGAATCTTCAATCAATAAAATAAATTTTTAACACAGTGGTTGAATTTTCAACCATAAAAGATCAATTCGCAATAAAAAATGTAATAATTGAGTTTGTAACTAAAATTAATCACTTTTCAACCAAAGAAGGAATAGTTACATTTTCAGTAAAAAAAAAAATCAACTGAAGAAAAAAAGACAAATATACAGCAAAATGGTTCAATCTTAAATCAAATAAATAAATTTTTAAGAAAGTAGTTCAAATTGCAACCAAACATTATTATATTTTCAACCCATGATATGAATTTTCAAACGAAAATTAATTTTCAAACGAAAATTAATTTTCAATTACAACGTTGCATTTACAATTATATAGTTGCACTTTCAAGCAAAAGGAACACATTTTTAACAAAATATTCTAATTTTTACCAAAAAGTTGAAGTTTTAAACAAATGGTCGAATTATCGAACAAAAAAGAATTAACTTTAACCAAAAACAGTTGCATTTTCAACCAAAGGGATAAATGTTCTATCCAAAAAGACGAATTCTCAAAATACCCATTGAATATTCGACCAAAAAATATTACTTTTTAGCAATATAATTAAATTTTCAAATTAAATGATGAATCTTCAACTTTCAACCAAGTAATTGAATTTTCAATAAAAAAAGCTGATTTTTCAACGTAATGATTAAATTTTAAACAAACAAATAAAAATTATATTATATATATATTATATAATATTGTATATATTATATATATATATATATATATATATATATATATATATTATAATAGTATTAATTCCATAATATAAAAGAGATTAATTTAAAATCAAAAACAGTTGAATTCTACCAAAAGACGAATGTTCAATAAAACAGTTAAATTTTCAAACAAAAAAAAAGATAATTTTAACGAAATAGTTTATTTTTCAACAAAATATTAAATTTTTAACTCAATAATGGTATTTTTATCCCTCAAAGATTGAATTATAACCGTATAGTTGAATCTTCTACTAAAAAATATAAATTTTGAATCAAATAGTTAAATTTTTAAATAAGGATAAATTTTCAACCAAAAATTAAAAAATCAACAACAAAAAAAGAATTTTTCAACAAAATAGTTAAATTTTTAACTAAAAAGATTTAATCAAATTGTTGAATTTTCAACCCAAAAAGACAAATTTTCAACAAAACAGCTGAATTTTCAAACAAAAAAGTCAAATTTTCTACAAAATGCATGAACTTTGAACCAAATATTTAAATTTTCAATAAAAATGAGTTTAATTTATAATCAAAAATAGTAGATTTTGACCAAAAAAGATGAATCCCAGGTAAAAACATTTCACTAAACAGTTACTATTTGTTTAAACCATTTTTTTCTCCTAAAAATCGTGAAGAGTTATTATTTTTTGGAATAAAACATACAGTAGATGAATTTCAAGAATAATATTTCCTCTTTAACCTATTTGGTAAATAGTTAAACAATTTTCATTTGTTTGGAAGAATTATTTTTTTATGTAAATCTTGAAACTTTAGTTGATGTCAATAGTGATATTCATTGTGGAAGACGGTTTGAAATTATTTGAACAATTAATTATCATTCACATGCGCCTTTTCGTAGGAAAGTTAAGGAAAATTCTAGTTTCTTTGTATTTCTCACACTATTGATTTCATTGATAAAAGAAAATACTGATTGATAAGCAACATAGTGTAAGAGTTTCGAAAAAACTAGAATTTTCTCCATCATTCCAATAAAAAGAGGCAAGTAAATGATGAATGATTGTTTAAATAATTGCAAACTGACTTTCATAAAAAATATCACCCTTAACATTTTGTACCTGCTACATTAATTCCAGAAAATGATAACTTTTCACGATTCGCGGGATGAAAACATTGTTTAAATGAATGCAAATTGTGTCAACAATTGATAAGTATCTTAAACAAAAAAATATTACTCCTAACATTCATTCATTGTGTCATTTATCGCAGAAAATAAAGAACAATTGTTGAAACAAATGAAAATTGTTTAAATAATTACTAAATATGTTAAAGAAGAAATATTATTCTTGAAATTCACGAAGTGTGCCATTTATCCAAAAAATAATAACTTTTCACTATTCACGGGCAAGAAAAAATTTTCAAAACAAATAATAATTGCTTAAACAATTGAAAACGAGTTTAAAAATACTTTTAAACTTATTACTAATTGAAAAAGGAAAACTTTTTTTGAGGAAGTTAAAAAATACAGTATCTAGCATGAATTTTACATGAAACTGCTATTTTGTATTTTTTGGGGCATTTTCCGGGCACAATACAAGGGGGTTAAGGTGTCAAAACTCAAGTTTATTGAGTGGAAATTATTCCTTGAACAGTCCTTAATAGGTGACTGAACTTCAATTCACAAAAAGTTAATAACAAGTACTTCTTTTTTCAAATTTTTCGAAAAAGGAGGTTTTCCCATTTAAAACCCGATGTTACTTTCAAAAGCCCGGATGCACGAGTTAATGTTCACTGATTTGAAAAAAAATTGGGATTTTCTTTTTCCGGAAAACGAACAAATTGGGAGATGATCGATCACCAAAAATCAAAAGTCCAATTGTTAGACCACAGTGTAGGAACAGCGTTTTCCCCAATTTCTACAACATAAAAGGTATTTTTTCACTGTACAGTGTAATTTTCTTCACTTTTCATAAGAATGAACATAAAAGCAAAGGATTATTCACGAAATATGATTTGCTTATTAATGCCGACCGTAAATTAAAACTCGCCTTTTCCAGCGGTAAGATAATCTAGCATCTAACAATATAATCCCACCTAGAACGTTTTAAGACCCGCGCTTCGTATCTTTGTATTAGGTAGACGATAAAATGTAATAAGACCCGTACAATTTCTTGTAAGAGTGAGATACAAACGGAAAACGTGTAAGTGCACCAGTACGTATAAACGTAATCTCCTTCAGCCCATCTTTTTTATAAGCTCCTTCGGGAGAAATAGTTGTGAAAAGAAGAGTCACCGTGTTACCTTTTTATCTGAAAGAAACGTTTGAACAGGTAAAGACGAAACAGGATGACAAAATCCCGTTTCCAATTTCCATTATCTGTGTAGGTATGCAATCGGTTGAACGAAATTATTTCTTTAACCTTCTTCAACCTTTAATCTAATTGAATCCATTTATAATTTAGACAAATCACGGGGTGCACTGCTAACATTTATACTTTACTTAATTTTAGTGTTTAATGACGTAAAAGAAAACTTAAGCAAACAAGTCAAAAACAGCAAATTCAGAGATGACGTCGCGATCTATTGGAAAGGGTCAAATCTTCAAACCTCTGAAGAATTGAAACAAAAATGTCTGAATTCCCTTCAGGATTGGTCCGACATTACCAGCTTTAAATTCTCGACTACGAAGACAATGTGCATCCTTCTTCTCAGAAAATAAATCCCAGTTCAGGAACCCAGTACTCTACCTAAATAATAATGAGCTAATAATCACTGATACTGCCAAAATCCTAGGTCTACTCTTCGAAAAGAACCTCACGCACTGTAAAAACTATGGTTCCATTTTAATTGAGCATCATTTTTTTGGCGTCCTATTATAATACCAAATCGTTTTTTTTAATGCCATCATTCGTACTATTTTCCTTTGCTAACTTCAGATTGCAATATGAATACTTGCGTCCGGGTACCTCAAAAATTCAATGCCGTATTTTTCGGGTCGGATCTCTAGTAGCACCAGCAGCCTTATTGGCTGTTGATCGCGCGCTTATTTGAAATGATTAAATATGGAAATCAATTTTTTACAATATATAATGATTATGAAGTAAAAAGAATATTATGAATCTTTCTCTAAAGAATAGGTTTGTCACGACAATATCAAAAGCATTGTTGTCGCTTTTCGTTAATGCCTATTGGGTAATTTGAAAAACTCGAAGGAGAAAATCTTGTCAAATTCACAGACGTAATGAAGAATCGAGTTTCAGTTGATTAAGATTTATTAACTTAAAATTTTATTATTACATTTTCAGTAAGAATGATTAATTTTCATCCAAGAAAAAGAAAAGACTGTTGAATCAAACCAAAAAATAAAAATTTTCAATAGAAGAATTGCATTTTCAACCAAGAAAGATTTTTCAATTAATGAAGAAAAAAAATCTCCTCTGAAATGTTGAGTTCTTAAGTTACAAAGACTAATTCTTGAAAAAAAGTTGAATTTAGAACTCGAAGATATGCATTTTCTACAAAAATAATTCATTTTTCGACTTATAAAGACGAGTTTTCAACAAAATAAGTGAATTTTTAACTGAAAAATATCAAATTTCTAGCAAAAATGAAATAGCTACATTTTTAATTTAAAAAATTCATATTAAAAAAAAACGAATTTCCAACCAAATTTTTTAATTTTTTAACTAAAGGAATGAACTCTCAACTAAAATACTGCATCTTCAATAAAAAACCAAATTTAACCAAATAGTTAAAATTTCAACCTAAAAGGTTATATTGCTACCAAAAAAAAAAAAGAGAATTTTTCAATAAAAAATAGAATGGTTTGATTTTAAGTTAGAGAAATAAGCTTTTAGGCAATTAAAATAAATGTTTAATGAAATAGTTAAATTTTCAACCAAACAGATGAATTTTCAAACAAAAGGATTGAATGTCTATCAATCCATTTTAACGAAATTTTTTTTCAATTTATGTATCTCTATGAACGATTGAAATAAAAGTTCAACTATGAAAAAAAAATTTCGACTAAAAATAGAATAGTTAAATTTTTAGTTTAAAAAAAATTAATTTTCAATTTAAAAAACAGCTAATTTTCAAAAAAAAATACAGCTAATTTTCAAAAAAAATACATGAATAAAATAAAGAAAAAATAATTTTCTACCAAAAAAGGATAATCTTTAACCAAATACACGAATTTTCAACAAAAATTTTTAATTTTTAATGGAATTTTTAACCTAATAGTTGAATTTTCAACTAAAAAGGTGAATTAGTCACCAAGAAAATTAACATTCTACCACAAAAGACACAGAAATATTCCAACAATATACAGACATTTTCAAACAAATATGTGGTTGAATTTTTAACTGATGCAGATAAATGTTCAACCAAACATAGGATAGTTAGATTTTCGGTTGAAAAAATAATCTTACAAAATACTAAGAAAATATTTGAATTTTAAAAAAAAGAAAAGATTTTTCAACTAAAATGATGAATCATGAACAAAAAAAAATGAATTTTTAACAAAGTAGTTCCACTTAGTAAATTTTTTTCTAAGGAAAGGGTAATTAGTGCGCGAGTAGCGCGCACAATATTCTAGTTATTTAAAATTAACATTTGTGAAAGAAGGTATTCCTTTCTTTGAATTTAAAAGCAATCATTTAATTATAAAAAGTAAAATCAAATTATTTATCTATTTCTCACCCTAAAGGACCCTACAGCCTAAATTTTTTTATTCAAGCGCTCAATAAATAAATAATTGTTAAACTCTTATAAATTGTGCAATTCAAAGACTTGAAAAAATATGTAAATCGACGCTATCATTTTCAATTCTCTAAATAAAAGAATGAATCAACGAATTTAGAGATTTTCAAAATTATCTTACAAATTTATAATTGTTTAATTGTTATTCATAAATCAAAAATTGTTTTGAAATCTATTTCAAATATTCTATTGAAATTATTATTTTTCAAAATAAAAAATCATTTAAAACTTTCCCAGGAATCCTAAGAAAATATTTTATTTCAAAATGTTGAAAAATCTACATTTTGTTTTAAAATTTTTGGAATGTTTGCAAATTTTTCATATGTTTAAATGCTGGAAAATTAAAAAAATCACTTAAAATGTTCAAAATTATTTTTATTGTCGTAAAACCTTTATTCCCTTTACTTTATACTCCCATGCATAAATCACATGACACTTGTCAATATAACCTAATTTAATCAGAAAGTGTTATAATACTGAAAAAAATTGGATGTGAAATTCTAAGAATGATTAGACAAAAAATATCAGTCACTTTTAACGTAAAGTACAGAAATATCATATGTAAATTACCTCGGACTGTGTAAAGTCACATGCACATAACCTGCTGCTTTCTCCATGCCTAATGTAAAAATAAAATTCACAAATTGTGATTTTTCATTTTTCTGTAATTTTACAGAATAGCTGGCATTTTGTGAACCATTTTCCGGAGTAGAATTTGAAGATTTTCTTGTTTTGGGGAAGATAAATCGGAGACTTTCTGCGTAAAATACAAACATCATTATTTTCCACTAAGGATTCGTCGTGTGGTTTACTTTGCCTTCTAATGTTTATTTCTTCTTCTTAGTGCTTACTTCTTCTTTTTAGTCTCCTTATTCTTAACTAACAATAAATTGTCAGTGCTAATCAACATATTATTTTAAAACAGGATTTATAAACTTCTAACATTGTATATAACCCAGATTTTATATTTCAGTGACAATTCACGCACAACGTTCCCATGTGCTACGTTACGTCACTGAAATTTGATTCTCACTTCAGGCCTGTTTTGATCCAAAAAAGTTGTACTAAAACGTCGCTTAGTGGCATCAAAATAAAGTGGCATTAGAATAGAGCCACCCGAGACTATATTTTTGAAGGACTGTTTCAATACCGAAAACTAGCCTTGAAATGATGTTTTTTTTTTACAGAGCATGGTTACCCTACATCAACCAACTCAAAGATAACTGTAAACCTAGACTAAACATATTCAAAACTCTAGGTAAAGTGAACTGTGGGCCTAACCAAAAACTCCTTATAAAGACATTCCAAGCATAAGGTCAAAACTATATTACGGATCTATTGTCTACAACTCGACAAAACCTGAACTCTTAGATAATCCATCACCAATACATAATTGCAGGACTCAGATTGACATTAGCCCTCTGTTCTAGTCCCACTAGTAGCATCATCTGCGAAGCCGGTGAGCCTCCCTTGTTTATCAGAAGAAAAACTGATGCTATCTTGCGCTGCTAAACTGGTTTCTACACCAGATAACCCTGCCTACAACAGTACCTTTAAAGAAATTCACCAAAATAAATACGAGGAACGTGACATATATCCAAAACCATTGTACATCCCTGGGAAATACCCCTACCGGAAACTATCTTAGCACTTCGCGAACTACCTGAAAATCAAACCGAAGCAGTTGAACACAAAGACATCTTTGATAATCTTATTATTAACTTCTTCAACTATATCCAAATTTACACTGATGGATCCAAGTCAAAACCAGGAATGGGATATGGATCAGTAGGTCTTAAATGCAAGAAAAATTCAAACTGCTAGACTCTTATCCAATATTTGGAGGACAAACATTTAATAATTCTTTTGGACTCTCTAAGTTCCATCATTGCTGTAAAGAATTTCACCAAATTTGACTGACCCAAGCTATTCAAGAGTCCTGGGCGAGACTTTATTTCATGGAAAAGAAAATAGTCCAATTTTTGATTCCTTCGTATATAGGAATTAAAGGTAATGATGCAGCTGATGCCCTAGCTAAATTAGCCTGCACTCTTCCTGTTCCGGACGAGTTCACTCCATTTGAGTCTTATGATCTACGCAATCTCATACACTTTACATTTAATATCATCTGGAACAACACTTGGAAATCATAATCAGCTACCAAACTCTATAAAATTCAAAGTGAATTTTTCGAAGAAAACATCCTTCTGGCAGTCGAAAAGATCGAATAGCTTTAACTAGATTGAACATTGGGAACACTCACCTAACGCATAATTTAATTTCAAAACGAGATCCGAAAAAGTATGATAATTTTGAAGTGATCCTCTCCAAAAAACATGTGTTGGTAAACTGTCCAAATCATCTAAATCAAAAAAGATTATATCACCTACCGGACTAGTGATGCATGTCGATCATTTTTGGACAAAATCGAGATTTGCTTAAAACATAGTTAGATGGAACTGAAATGTAATGGAGATGAAGAATTTGCAATGAAAAAAGTCGATCGAGACAAGACGATCATCTCGACTGAGTGATCGTTCATCTCGATGTGATGAGTATGGTGTTCAAGGTTTTAATTTTACCTGACGAGATTTTTGAAAAATTTAAGAAATGATCGACATTCATCACTATACCGGACAGTCTCAAAATAATGCCCAAATTCATTCCTTAAAGTACTGGGTTTCCTTAACGAAATAGGGGTTTTCAGCCAGATGTAGTTCTGTCAATACCATAATAACCTACTGAAATATTAAATTTAATTGAAAAGTAACGTTCGATAGTAACAAACGTTACTACTCTTACTGGGATGAAGAATAAAAGGGTACCCTTCAGAGTTCTAAGGCCTTCATTATTTTCAAATAAAAATGTAAATACTCGTTCTATTTTTATTCCAAAGCTCTATAGATATCGAATATCGGAAATTGAATTTTATTCATTGCATTATTGAGCATAAATAAGAAAAATCAACTCTACGATATACAAAAAAGACGAAAGGGACGAACAGAATCAGAGAGAATAAATCCAACTTTATTATTATAGACTATCAGTAAATCGACGTCTCTGGATTCTTATTTTGAAACATTAAAAATATAAGCAATTTAAAAATTCGTTTCTAAATACATTTTTTAATTTTTGATTTTCAAAATTTCTGAAGCAATAATTTATCATTTTTAATTGGAAGCGTTTTTAAATAAAATATATATTCAAACATTTTTAATTGAAAAAAATTCAAATGAAACAATTTTAAATGAAGTTATATTTTGAAAAAAGGAGAATGTTTCAAACGGGATAAAAAGGAATTGAACTTGTATTATTTCTAATTTTTAAAAAATTTTAATTGAAAAGTACTGAATTTAAATAACTTTCTGTTCGAAGAGATTCAAATTTGACAATTTGAAATTGAATTCTAAATTAAATATTTCAAATTTAAATGGCTTAAAAGTTAAAAATTTTAATTTTAATGTTAGTTGTACAATTAAAACTTATGAAAGAAAAAAATTGAAAATTTAGTGTTCAAAATGCAAATTCAGATAGTTTAATTTGGATCACATTTTTTTTTCAAGCCAAAAAATTTTCTACTTTTTATTACAAATCGTTTTATTTACAACTAAGAAAAATGTGTTTTCGACCACAAAAGATAAACTTAACAAAATACTTAAATTTTACACAAAATAGTCGACTTTTTCACCAATTTACTGAGTTTTTAACATGCAAAGATGAATTTTCAACCCAACGCTTCAATTTTCAACAAAAAAGCAAGTTTTTTAACACAAAATAAAATAGTTGAATTTTGGGTTGGAAAAATTAATTAAAAAAAAAAAATTAAACGATTTATCCACCAGTTGAATTCAACAAAGAAAAAAGAATTGTTGAAAAAATAGTTGAATCCTCAACCAAATAGATGAATTTTTAACAAAAATGATTAATTTTCAAGCAGGAAAGACAAATTTCAAACAAAATGGTTAAATTTTCAACTAAAAGACAAAAATTTGCAACCAAAAAAAAAAACGTTAAATTTTCAGTTTAAAAAACTACTTTTCAATTAAAAAAAAATTTTCAACCTCTTCAATTGAAATAAAAAAGACGATTTTTCAACAAAATAGATTCACCCTCAATCAAAATAATGAATTTCCAACTAACAAGATGAATCTTCTTCCATTTAGATAAATTTTCAACAAAATACATGAATATTCTGCCAAATAGTTGAATATTTATCTTAGAAAGGAAAAATTTTCAACCAAAAATAAAAAAGCTATATTTCCAGATAAAAAATTAATTTTTAACCGAAAAAAAAAATGCAAAAAAATATTTACATTTTCAAATAAATAGTTTAACTTATAACCAAATAGTTTAATTCTTTGCCAAAGTGGTTGAAATTTCAGTAAAAAAAATGAATGTTCAACAAAAAAGTTAATTTTCAGCTAAATTGTTTAATTTGCGATCAAATATTTGAATTTTTAACTCAAATGATGCATCATCAACCAAGAAAAGTGAATTTTTCACCAAGTAGTTCAACTTTAAACCAAAAAATTGAGTTTTAAACTAAATTTCAATTGAAAATATTTATTTTAAACCAAAACTGAAATTCTTACATTTTCATTGAAGAAACTTAATTCTCAACGAAATAGATGAATTTTCATATAAAATTATAAATCTTCATATGAAATGATGAATTTTCATAAAGAAATGAATTTT
>CAKNYM010048516.1:40673-51426 GCA_932195095.1 Andricus curvator
AGGAATTTTCATAAAGAAATGAATTTTGAACCAAAAAGTTGATTTTTTAACCAAGTAGATCAATTTTCTACAAAAAAGATGAATTATCAGGAAAATATATAAATATTTAACCAGGTACTTGAATTTTCAACTAAAAAAGATGAATTTTCAACTACAGAAGTTCAATTTTCAACCACAACTTTATTAGTTAAATTTTCATTTAAAAATAAATTTCCAATAAAAAATTAAACGAATTTTCAACAAAAAAGTGAAACGTTCAACTAAATAGTAGAACTTTAAACCAAACGAGATCAATTTTGAACCAAAAATATAATGGTTATCTTTTCAATAAAAAGAAATTATCTTTTAACCAAGAATAGTTAAATTATTAAGGTATAGGATTCCTGAGAATAAAAACGAAAATCTAACGACAAAATTTGGACAACCACCATAAAGTGCTCCTATTGTAATTAAAAAAAAAAATTTCTTGAAAAAAAATAAAATTTCTATCTTTGGACGAAAATAAAAAAGAGGGAAGGAAAATAAGAAGGCAACAAAACAAATCCCCTTCATTCTCTTTTTTTATTTCGTTCGTTTTTTTTATTTTCATTATCAAATCACAACACACAAAAAATCAAAACACAACATTTTTTGTGTTCTGATTTGATAATAATAAAAATAAAAAAGACGAAAGAAATAAAAAAAGAGAAGGAAGGGGATTTGTTTGGTTGCCTTCTCATTTTTCTTTCCTCTTTTTTATTTTTGTCCGAAGAAAGAAAAAAAAACTTTTTAAAAAATTTTTTTTCTTCTTCCAATTACAATAGAAGCATTTCATGGTGGTTGTCCAACTTTTGTCGTTAGATTCTTGTTTTTATTTTCAGGAATTCTATACATTAACTGGAGTATTGGACGTTAAATAGGATTTTGAAGTTGATTTAAATCTAATTTAAAATTCTTAAATTTTAGATTATTAATCTGCCATCTAATTAAATTTTTTAATTATATCAATGTGCTTCAATAAAATCAAATTCATGGAGTGTGCACGCTTTCACGAATGAATTCAATAATTATTATTATAAATTCTATTTGCGAAAGTTATTTCAATCCTGTTTCTCACAATTTTTCATCATAAGAAAAGATTCTCCAGGTCATGGTCTTGTCTATGATGAAGATAAATTGGATTTTTTTTATATTAAGAATCCTGTCCACACTGACTGATACTCAAGAAGGATCAAAAGGGGCACAGGACATTTTTAAATCAGCTGAAGGACCTAATCTGTAAAGAAAAGACGATACATTTTGATTAATGGTTGCTTTTATGGTTATCATCAAACACTTTTCGTCTTTAGCTATTTATACACAAGTGCTTTATTTCAGATTCTGACAGAAGCAATTCTTTCTTATCTGCAAGCTTGGATATCTAAGTACCGCATAAAAGAACCATATTCTTTCTTCGAACCTTTTTCTTTCTGGTATTTCTCCACTTTTTTCATTTTTCTTGTATTTCCCTCGTTGTGCACTTTTCTCTTCACTATTGGCCAATAGTTCATTCACCAAGACAAATTTTTCAACATTTTAGAGTTACATTTCATCCCGTCTAATAAAACTGCTGGAATTGAAATTTACTGCGGTATAAGAAGATCTTTTTAAATCAAATCCGTCTGAAGTGGATTCTTGAGACTTTATCATTTTATCCTGCTCCTGCAATTATAAATAAAGGGCCGTGCCAGAATTACGAAAAAATTTTTTTGGTATTAGTGGGGTATCCCCACTACTGACACGATAAGCAAAGCCTGTATTCTCTCTTCCTCTCTCCCCCTCCTCTCTCTCTGCGCTCTCTTAATATGAGATGTCCCCACTACTCCACCACTATACAAGCTCATTTACACTCATGCGCGTCCTCAATGTATTAGTGTACTCTATATGACACCAAACGCACGGGACATTACTGAATTGAAAAAAAACTGCTTTGCGGCGATTCGCAATTGATATAAGGACTTCTCTTCGATATCCCCGCTACTGCCACGCTAAGCAAAGCCTGTGTTCTCTCCCTCCCTCTCTCTCTGCACTCTTTTACGATGAGATGTCCCCACTACTCCACCACTATCTAAGCTCATTTGCACTCATGAGCGTCCTCAATGTATTAGTGTACTCTATATGACAACAAACGCACGTAAAGTTTCACTTCTGCCGTATGGCCCCACTGCCACACACATTTTTTTTTCTTTTTAACAAAAAATTATTTTTTTGTTGAAAATTTATCCATTTTCTTGAACTTTCTACTTTTTTTTTTCTACTTCCGATTCGAAATTTCATCTTTTTTTTTGTTGTAAAAATTCCATCCTTTTTTATTGAAAATGCAACTGTATACCTGAAAATTAACCTGTTTCGGTTGAAAATTAACTGTTTTTTTTCTCAAAACACACGTTTATGGGTTTAAAATTCATCTTTTTTGAAGAAAATTTGTACCTTTACTAAAAAATTTAACAATTTGGTAGAAAATTAAACTATTTGGTCGAAAGTTTAACTACTTTGTTAAAAATTAACTTTTTTGGTTGAAGATTTATCATTTTAGTTAAAAATTTACTTCTTCGATTGATACTTTGGTGAATTTGTTTGGTTGAAAATTTCTTGAGAAATTCAAATAGTTACTTGAAAATTCATCTATTTTGTTGAAAATCAATCTTTTTTGATTATTAGAAAATTAGTCCTCGTCGTTAAAAATTTAGATTTCTGGTTGAAAATTCATTTCTTTGGTTACATTTTTTTTTATTGAAAAAAAAAATTTATAACTGAAAATTTAACTATTTCGTTTTTGGCAAAATGTAATCTTTTTGATAGAAATTTAATACTTTTCGGTTAAAGATAAAACTGTCTGAATAAAAGTGAACCTGTTTCGGTTGAAAATTAACTTTTTAGTTGAAAATTCACATTTTGGGTTTGAGAATTCATCTGTTTTGAAGAAAATTCAACATTTTAGTAGAAAATTAAAATATTTGGTCAAGCGTTTAACTACTTTCTAAAAATTAATGTTTTTAGTCAACCATTCATCATTTTAGTTAAAAATTAATTTGATTGGTTAATAATTTAATAATTCAATTGCTATTTGTTGGTAGAAATATTTTTTTTTAACAATACTTTATAATTAAAAATAAACGTGTTTTGGTTAAGAAATTAACTTTTCTGTTAAAAACTCACATTTTGGGTTTCAAACTTCAACTTTTTTGAAGATAATTCGTACTTTCTTCTTGAAAATTCGTTAAAAAAAATTTTTTATGGAAGATTCATCTCTTTGGTTGAAAATTTGCCTGTTTTGTTGAAAATTTGCATGTTATGTTGAAAATTCGTTTCTTTCTTATTTGTTTAAAATTAAGTATTTTAACTTTTTAATTTTTTGTAGAAAATTGATCTTCGTTAATAGAAAATTCCTCTTTTTTGTAGGAAACTAATCATATTGGTTAAAAATTTCCTCTTTTTCGCTTAAAAATGCAACCGTTTGGTTGAAAACTAACTTTTATGTTGAAAATTCATATTTTTGGGTTGAAAACTCAACTTTTTAAACTGAAATTCATCTCCTGGCTTGAAAGTTCAACAATTTGGATAAACTTTTTTTTCTTGACTGAAAAATCTTTATTTGTTAAAAATGCGTCCCTGTGGTTGAAAATTCATCTCTGTGATTGAAAATTTATTTTATTCAATTTAAAAATTTAACTATTTCGGTTCTAGTTCCATCGTTTTAATAGAAAATTGAAGGTTCATTTCTTTGGTAGAAAATTTGCCGGTTTTGTTGAAAATTTGTTTTTCATTTGTTTTGTTTAAAACTGAGTATTTCAACTAAAAATGACAATTTTTCATTTTTGGTTAAAAATTGATCTTTGTTAGTTGTAAATTCATCTTTTTTGTAGGAAACTAATTAAAAATTCAACTGTTTTACAGAAAATTGGTCGTTTGGCTTGAAGGCTAAACAATTTGAATGAACTTTTTTTTTCTTGACTGGCAAATCTTTATTTTTTGTAAATTCATCTTTTTGGTTGGAAAATTCATCATTTTAATTGAAAAGTCATCTTTGTAGTTGGAAAATTCATCTTTTTGGTTGAAAAATTCATCATTTTAATTGAAAATTCATCTTTTTGGTTTGAAAATTCATCATTTTTATTGAAAATTCATCTCTTTGGTTCAAAATTGGACTATTTTGTTGAAAATTCGTTTCCTTTTGTTTGAATTGGATTTTTTTACTGAAAACTGGACTTCTACATTTTTGGCCGAAAATTTGTCTTTTTTAGTTACACGTTCAACTATTTGTTTGGAAATTTATCTATTTTGTTTGCAAAAAATTAATCTTCTGGATGAAAAGTCAACTATTTTGTTAAAAATTTAATTATTTTGTTTACGATTAAACTATTTGGTTGGAAATTTAACTATTTTGTTGGAAATTCATTTTTTTATATTAAAATATTAACTATAGGATTTTTTAAAAGGTAAAATCGTTTGTTACAGTGCGATACCGTCACTATATCTTTATTTTCTTGAAAAAGAATAATTTTTTTTTTATCAAAATTTCTTTATTAAGTACTTCAATTTTCAATGAAAACGATGAAATACTAAAAATACCAATATTTAACGACAAATGAAATTGTTAAATATAGAATTCAAAAACTTAATTTTTAACAAAAAAAAGGATTTTTGACAAAATAGTTAAATTTTCAACCAAAGAGATAAATCGTCAAACAACAAAAAAGAAATTTTAATAAAATAGTTTTAATTCTCAGCCCAGTGTTTAAATTTTAGACGAAAAAAATTAATTTTTAACAAGATAATTGTATTTTCAACAAATTAATTAACTTTTCAACGAAATAGTAACATTTTCAACCAAAGAGATGAATTTTCAACAAACCAGAATAATATTTTACCCAATAAGACGAATTTTAAAATTCATGAATTTTAAACCAAATAGTTGCGCTTGAAATTAAAAAGGTAATTTTTTAACTAAAAAAATCAATATTTAACCACAAATGGAATTGTTAAATATAGAATTTAAAAAACTTAATTTTTAACAAAAAAGCGAATTTTTGACAAAACAGTTAAATTTTCAACCAAAGAGATGAATCGTCAACCAAAAAAAAAATTAATTTTTAATCAAATAGTTTAACTTTCAATCAAGTGGTTAAATTTTTGACCAAAAAATATGACATTTTAACAAAATAGTTGCATTTTCACCAAAATAATTAACTTTTCAACTAAATATTAGAAGTTTCAACCTGAGGGATTAATTTTTATCAAATCCAGAATATATTTTTCCACAAAACAGACGAATTTTCAAGAAAATATATGAATTTTCTACCAAATAGTTGAATTTTCATTTTACGCAGAATAAATTTTGAACCAAAAATTGAATAGTTTATATTTCGCCCAATGAAAGATTTTCATTTTTACTCAAACACAGTTTAATTGAACTAAAAATTAGGCATTTCTAACAAAATAGTTGAATCCTTAACCAACACAGATTAATTTGTAACAAAACAGTTGAATTTTTAACAAAAAAAAATGAAATTTCTACCAAAAGAGATGAATTTGAAAATGAGTTGAATTTAACAGGAAATAATTAAATTTTACAACCAAATAATGAGTTTTTTATTAAAAGTGGAAAAACGAGAAAAAAGGGATATTAGGATGGTCCAAAACTTCAACTTTGAATTTTCTGGTATCAGCCCCTCCCCCCCCCCCATTTTTTTATTTTCCGGAAAAAAAAATTACATTTCTTTTCTAATCAGTCAACATTAACCCTTCCCCCCAGGTTTTTGAAATTAAAACCGGGTTTTAAATGTCAAAAACTCGGTTTTCGAAAAAATGGAAAAAAGAATTACTTGTTATTAACTGTTTTGTAAATTTAAGATTGTTCACCTCTTAAGGAATGTTCAAAAAATAATTTGTGCCCAATACATTTCAATTTTAAGGTTACTAACCCCCTTGCATTGTGCCCGAGAAATGACCAAAAAAATTCAAAATACCAGTTTTATGTAAAATTCATGCTGAAGACGGTATTTTTTTCTAAATTAATTATTTATATGTAAAAAGTACCATATTTCTAAGTTTTTTATTTGCTTTTGAATTGTATGAACAATTAATCACAATTAACGAATATAAAATAAAATATTCTTTCATTTAGGATATTTGGAAATTGTTTAAACAAATTTTCAATCCTATAAATCGTGAAAAGTTATTATTATTTGAAATGAATGACGCAGTTAATGAATGCTATAAGTGATATTTTTTGTGAAAACCAGTTTTCAATTATTTAAACAATTAATGTCAATTGCTCCTTTTTATAGTGGCGATTGAGAAAATTCTAAGAATGTTAAATTATAAAAAAAAGATTAAAATGTCTAGAGTCAAACTTAAAAAATTATTTGCAACTTTAAAAGGCCATCGAATGCAATAAATAATAAAGAAAGACACTTATATTTAAACTACTGTTTTTTTTTAGCGAGAATAATTAAAAAATTAACATCAATTTTCAATTAATAATGCACATCCTAGCTTCAAAATATTTTAAATATTTAAATTTGTCCTTAATATAGAACCTCTATTGAGAGTACTTGTCTACACTATTAAATTTGCATGAAACTCAACCTGAGAGTGGGTCAAACGTTACGTTGAACTTTAGGGGTAATTGACCCACAAAATAAAATTGCATTTCTATAAATTTGAAAAAAAAGGAAACAAACTTTACATGAATTTCTTTTTTGACATTCAATTTTTTTGTTAATTTTACTTTTTTTTTAAAACTATTTTGCATGGATTATAGAAAATTCAATATAGAGAATAATTATACAAAAAACAATTATGGGATAATCAGCATTGGAATAAACAACACACAAAAATTGATGGAATTTTCGAAAAAGTAGAGAAAAATAATGAAATTAATCATTTTTTTTCGAAATTCATCTTTTTAAATGAAAGAAATTAAATATTAAAAGAATTATTGTAAAAAGTAGAGAACAGCAAAAATTTGTGAATTTCCTTAATATCTTTAAAATCCCTTGAACTTTAATTTTAAACCATCTGAAAAGCTTTTGAAATCACTTAAAATTTCTCGATACCATTGGAAATATTTTTAAATCCATTAAAATCTTGAAATCTGTTCAAATCTTTTGAAATCCATTGAAATCCCTTCAAATGAAATGTAATTTATTCCATTATTGTATAAATTATTGAAAAGCCCCTGAATAACATTTAAATTAAACTTATTCCTTAAATTTATTTCTGAGAAAATGTTTAAACCCCTATAAATATTTAAAATCCCTTAATATTCATGAAGATTTAATAAAATCCTTGAATCTTGTAAAATTAGACAAAATTCTTTAAAATCCCTTGAAATTTTGTATATCTAATAAGTCCTTTAGAATCCCTTGAAATAAATTTAAATCCCTTAAAAGTTTTGGAAAACGTGAAAATCTATTTAAGAAAAGTATAAATCATTTGAAATCCCTGTATATATATAATATATAATTCCTCAAAATACCTTAAAATCCCTTAAAATCTTTGAAATCGCTAAGAATCCCTTGGAGTTTCATTTCATTCATTTTCCAAAGTTCTCTAAAAATCCCTCAAAATTTTTAAAATCTTACAAAATTCTCTGAAACCCCTTAAAATGTTTTACTATCTTTTGAAATTCTTTAAAATTCTTAAAATCCCTTGAAATCTTCGGAAAACGTACATAAAAATCCTTTTAAAAAAATTATGAATCTTTTGAAAGACCTGGAATATCATTTAAAGTAAACTCATTCATAAAAGCTCTCTGAAAAAATGGTTCAATTCCCAGAAATCTTTGAAATCCCTTGAAATTCGTGTAGATTTGATAAAATCCTTGAACAAAATTTTTTGAAATCCCTTGAAATTTTGTATATCTATTAAAATCCTTTAGAATCCTTCAAAATAAATTAAAATCCCTTAAAATCTGAGAAGAAAGTATAAAATCCGTTTAAAAAAGTATAAATTATTCGAAATCCCTTTAATATCGTTCAAATTAAATTTATTCATTAGAGTTATCTTAAAATATCGTTTAAATTTCCAGGAATTTTCAAAATCCCTCGGAAGCCTTGGAGATTTAATAAAATCATTGAATACCTTTAAATCCCTTGAAATCTTTGGAATCGCTATAGGAATCTCTTGAAGTTCTCTTTCATTTAACCCATTTTTTCAAAATTCACTAGAAATTTCTCGAAATATTTAAAAGTCCTACAAAACTCTTTGAAACCCCTTCAAATTTTTTATCTCTTTATAAATCCTTTAGAATCCCACAAAATCCCTTAAAATCTTCTGAAAACTTAAAAACCTATTCAAAAAATTGTAATAATTTGAAATCCCTTAAATATCATTTAAATTAAACTTATTCATAAAATATATTTTTAAAGAATCGTTTAAATCCCTAGAAATCTTTAAAATCCTTCGAGATTTAATAAAATCCTTGAATCATGTAAAATTCCTTGAAATCCCTTGACATTTTTGGAAATTTGGTAAGATCCTTGAATTTTGTGAAATTTTTTGAAATACCTTAAAATCTTTGCAATCGAAATAGCAATTCCTTGAAGTTTCCTTGCATTTCATTTATTTTCCAAAATTCACTAGAAATCCCTGGAAATATTATTAAATCCTACAAAATTTTCTGAAACCCCTTCAGATTTTGTATATTCGTTCAAATCCTTTAGAATCTCTTGAAATCTTCTGAATACATAAAAAACTATTAAAAGAAAATTAAATAATTTGAAATCCCTTTAATATAATTTAAATTTAACTTATCCATAAAAGCTATATAAAAAATCGTTTAAATCCCTAGAAATATTTGAAATCCCTAGAAATTTTTGAAGATTTAGTAAAGTCCTTGAATTTTTTTTTAATTTCTTGAAATACCTTAAAATCCCTTGAAATCTGTGAAATTCCTTGAAATCTGTGGAATCCCTGAGAATCCCTTAGAATTTAAAGAAATTTTACTTATTTTCCAAATTTCTGCAGAAATCTTTTGAAATATTTGGGAATTCTAAAAAATTCTTTGAAATCCCTTAAAATTTCTTGAAATCTTTGAGACATGTAAAAATACATTTTAAAAAGTGTACGTCATTGAAAATACTTCAAATATCATTTGAATTAAATTAATTCATTAAATCATCTTAAAAAATCATTTACATCCACAGAAATGTTTGAAATCCACGTTCTGAAAATTAAAATTATCAATACATAGGTATTCTTTCGACTTAAATAAAATAAAAAATTCTTGTTTATAAATATCTGGAATTGTTTTCTAAACATTCTTCAGGAAAAAATTTAAAGAAAAAAGCAACAATTTTATAAAATCAAAATTGAGTTTCGTTCCAAACCTATCGATGGGAAAAAAAAATGTTCAACACAAAACACTTGATTTTCAAGTCTAGTAATTGATGAAAAAAAAAAAATTTCAAAAAATAATTTCACGTAAGGTTATGATTCGAAAAATCAAATACTTCGTTTTTGGGTATTTTTGGACACATACTACAGGAAAAAAAATTGTAATTAAAAAAAAAACATTAAAACTACACATTAATAATCTATTTCCTATTCAGTATTTACCTTAGTTAGTATGTTGCCGGCTCGATATTGAATTAAATTTTCATAATGTTTCCTATGACTGTAAATTAAATTCTCTTTATTATTCGTTCATTAATATGCATTAAATTCTATATTCCACCCGGGCCAGTATAAAACATATAATATTCTTTTTTATCCCACTCGGTCTTTTTCGTCTCCTCCATTTGGGAAAATTATTAATAATAATCTTCAAATTCATTCATTCACTTTGTCCACATTGAAGCTCATATTTTTCCATTCACTTATCGTGTCCTTTCGTCTCTGGATTTTTTTTGGACCACCCAGTTTGAAAATTTATTAGTATACACTTTGAGAATATTTTGGAAATTATTTCGAAAAAGTTTGAGGAGCCAAGTTCCCGAAATATACGGGAATTTTTTTCAAAATAAATAAGGAAAAAATTCTGAAAGTTTGGAAAAATTTTAGCTACTTTGTCAACTAATTTGTCTCTATTCATCAGTTCAAGAAAATTTGGGGAAAATCCCGAAAGTTATGAATATTTTCCAAAAAATGGAAAATTCACCAACAAATTCGGATAATTTTCGGGAATTCGTTTTCCCTTACACACTTTAGGAGAACAAAATTGTAGAAGTTTGAATTCTAAGGCTTTCAAATTGAAAAAATTTTGATTTTAAAAATTAAAAATTATGCAAGTCTTAAGTCAATTTGTCAATCAATTTGGAAGAATTCAAACTGAACAATCTTGGCTTTTATCTTTAAAATCATCCAAATTTAAGAATTTTGATTCATACATCCCTGAACTTGAAGATTTTTTAATTGCTTTGAAGTTTTGTATTCTAAGTTTGAATAAATTTTAAATTCAGGGTATTAGGTAAATTCAAAGAATTTCAGAAATTTAGAATATTCAAGGTATTCAAAGAATTCAGAATATTCATGGAATATTAATAATAATTCAGGATATTCAAGAATATCAGGGAATTTAACAGAAATTAATAAATTTAGGCGATTTGGAGAATCCAAAGAATTTCAAAAATTCAGAGTATTCAAAGAATTTAGGGAAATCGGAAAATTCAAAAAATAAGAAATACAGAATATTCAAGGAATTCTTAGAATTTCCAGTATTCACCGAATTCCGGAAATTTAAGAAATTAATAGAATTCCGAATATTCAACGAATTAATAGAATTCCGAAT
>CAKNYM010048516.1:51916-144003 GCA_932195095.1 Andricus curvator
TTCAAAGAATTAATAGAATTCAGATTATTCAACGAATGTATACAATTTCAAATATTTAATGAATTCTGAATATTTAAGGAATTAATAGAATTTCAAATATTCAATGAATTTATAGAATTCTGAATATTCAACTAATTCCGAATATTCAACGAATTCTGAATATTTAACGAATTCCGAATATCAAGGAATTGATAGAATTCCGAATATTCAAGGAATTATTAGAATTCCGAATATTCAAGGAATTAATGGAATTCTGAATATTCAAGGAATTAATAGAATTCCGAATATTCAACGAATTAATAGAATTCCGAATATTAAACGAATTAATAAAATTCCGAATATTCAACGAATTCATAGAATTCCGAATATTCAAGGAATCAATGGTAGTATACCATTAAGCCATTTCCCTTTCAGGGTAGGCGTGACACTACCCGATTCGGGTAGTGTTTCCAGGTGGATAGTTTTCTTGTAGTTATAAATAACCACAAGTGTGGGCTCACCACACCCATGATATGCCAACAGCACGCAGTTTCTCGAATGGTCACCCATCCAAGTACTAACCGCGCCCAACGCTGCTTAACTTCAGCGATCTGACGAGAACTGGTTTTTTCAGCGTGGCATGGCCGTTGGAATATTTTAATTCCGAATATTCAAAGACTTAATAGAATACCGAATATTCTACGAATTTATAGAGTTCCGAATATTCAAGGAATTCTTAGAATTCCGAATATTCAAGAAATTAATGGAATTCTGAATATTCAAGGAATTAATAGAATACCGAATATTAAACGAATTCCGAATATTCAAGGAATTCATAATATTCAAGGATAACAGAATATTCAGGAGATTTGGAGAATTCATAGAATTTCAGGAATATACAATATTCAAGGAATTCAGGATTTTTAGAATATTCAAGGATATCGTATTATTCGAAGAATTTAAGGAATTCATGATTTCAGAATATTCAAGGAATTTATGGAATCTAGAGAAATCGAAGATTTCAAAGAACTTAGGAGATTTAAGGGTTTTAGGGAATTCAAAGAATTTCAGGGATTTCAGAGCATTGAGGGAATTCATAATATTCCAGGGATTCGGGGAATTCAGAATATTCAAGGAATTCAAGGAATTCAAGAAATTCAGAATATTCCAGGAATTCGGAGAATTCATTATATTTCAGGAATTTACGAAATTCAGAATATTCAAGGAATTCAATTAATTCAGAATATTCAAGCATTTTATGGAGTTCAGGATATTCAAGAATATTAAGGAGTTCAGTGGAATTGAAGGAATTCAGGATTTTTAATTTTGATTTGGCTTTTTAGTTATGAACAAATAATAAATAAACATCAGATTATATTTGTAAACTTGAATTATTTATTACCTCACCAAGTGAAAAGTGGACAAAATGTTGAATATTTCAGAAAAAAACCGCAACTTTCTAGCATTATTCCAAGACGATATTCTTAAAAATAATACTCAATTGTTTAAACAAAAATGTTTTTTAACTTGAAATAACTACTGCCTTACTCTGATTGAAAAGTTGATAATATGTTCAAAAATTCGGAAGAAACCGCGACTTTCTAACTCGATTCTAAGAGAAAATTTTTATAAACAATAATAATTTGTCTCAACAATAAGGTTTCTTAAATTGCACTAATTATTACCTTAGTCTCAGTTAAAAGTAAACAAAAAGTTTAATATTTCAGAAAAAAACAGCAAAATTCTAGCATTATTCTAAGACAATATTATTAAAAATAATACTAAATTGTTTAAAAAATTATGCTTGTTAACTTGAAATAATAACTACTTTACTCTGATTGAAAACTTGATCATGAGTTGAAAAAATTCGGAAGAACCCGCGGCTTTCCAACTCTATTATAAGAGAAAATTGTAATAAACAATAATAATGGGTTTTTTTGGGAACCCTATAAAACAGACCTATGGGGTTGATATTTGAAAAATAAGTTTTGATTCGTATTCTAAAGCTAATTTTGAAGAGAAATGTTGAGTTTCGACTCGATTCACCTAATATTGACGATTCTGAATAAAATGTACGAAAACGTATTTTTTATATGGGAAATACTTGTTAAACTTCATGGAGGTGGAGGAACCACTAAATATCATTTTTTTCAAATTAAAAACAATGCATTTTTTTGTGGATTCTGACAAATTTCCGGACGATATGCATGGAAATTCAAAACAAAAATGTGTAGACTATCCGAATGGACCTAAAAAGATATTTTAATTAACTTTTTCCGAGAAAAGATCTTCTCCTTTCTCTCCGCTGGGAATCGAACCTCAGAGCTTCCGATTGCCGGTCGGGTGCTTTCCCATTAAGCTACTAGAGAGATCGAGAGAACAAACTATTTTCAGAAAACACACGCATTATACAATAAAAAAAATTAATAAAAATAATTTTTAATTAATATCTCCATCAAGTCTGAAAAGACCTTAAAAATGTATGTTATTCTCTGACGATAATACAGATTCCTAGAAAAATTTGATTTACCACCTGGCAAAATAATTCGTGTATTTTCTGAAAAAACTTTCTTCTCTCGACCTCTCTAGTAGCTTAATAGGGAAACACCCGACCAGCAATTGGAAGTTCTGAGGTTCGATTCCCAGCGGAGCGAAAGAAGATCTTTTTTCAGAAAAAATTAATTAAAATAATTTTTAATTCATATCTCCATCTAGTCTGAAAAGACGTTAAAAATTTATGTTATTCTTTGATGATAATGCAGATTCCTTATAAAAAGATATTGAGCCTAATTTTCTAGGCTATCACGTGAAATGTGGTTGCCATTAGTCAAATGCCATTCGCTATTTTAGTAGAAAATCGCGTTTGTTAGATGAAGGATAAAGTTAAGTGCACATTTTTCTTACTTTTTACAGCGCCTATTCTAGCCATAATGGACGACTCCGGAAGAATAAAGTCCGGGGAAAGACACCTAAAAGCTGGAAGCGCGTTAAGACTGAGATGTGAAGCCAGAGACGTTCCTGAGCAACATAATGAGACTGTCATATGGACCAGAGGAGATGAAATTCTTACTGAGGATGTCAGGTAATAACAATTTCCTAACTTTATCTAATTTCAACTACATAGTTCAATTTTCAACCAAACTGATGAATTTCCAACTAAAATTAAGAATTTAGAGTAATTATGTCATTCTGTCGACCAGGGTAATTAATTTCTGATGTTACATTTTGTCGATTACTGGAAAAATAATTCTCGGATAAATGAGAAAAAATTTACGTCGGCCTGGATTTGAACCGGGAACGTCACTATTTACGAGTAGAGCGTTTAAGGTGCTTCAAACGAGTCGGTTATTAGAATAATACAAAATACGGCTACAAGATTGAATCATTTGATGTAATATTTTTATCACATAATCTAAAGGCTTTTAAATGTGCATGACAAGAACCCTTTTTTCGAAAAATTGTCTTTTTTTTTGTTAATTGAAAATATGCTTAATTTTCTGCGCCTGGAAACGGGCAACGTGTCACTGGGAGTGTACCCATGGTCAACCGGAAACAGGCGCTCACCGTGTCAAATTGCGTTTCAATTAACAAAAAAAAAAAAAACAACAAGACCATTTTTCGAAACAAGGGCTCTAGTCATGCACATGTACAAGCCTTCAGATTTCGCGGAAAAAATATTACATGAAACAATTCATTCTTGTAGTTGTATTTTGTATTATTCAAAAAACCGACTCCGTTGAAGCACCTTAATCAATTACGCCACCGGGGCCAATTTGATTCTGATCGGAATTTATTCAGATTGGAATTAATTACTAAAAATGTCACAGGTTACAAAGATGCGTAATTGATTAAACGCTCCACTCGTGAATAATGGCGTTCCCGGTTCAAATCCGGGCCGAGGCAGATTTTTTCTCGTTTCGCTGGAAATTATTTTACCAATAATCAGCACAATTTAACCTCAGAAATTGATTCAAATGAAGAATCTTCAAAACAAAAATCATTATTTTCAACAAAATAGCTGAACTTCCAACTACAAAAAAAAAGATAAATTTTCAAACAAAAATGAAATAGTTACATTTTCAATTCAGAAAAATTAACGTTTCACTAAAAAAATCAATTTTTAACAGAATAGCTCAATTTTCACATAAAAAAGATAAATTTTAAACCCAAAATGAAATAGTTACATTTATCATTACAAAAATTAATTTGAAAAAAAATAATTTTCAACAGAATAGTTCAGTTTGCAACTATGCAGATGAATTTTCAACCAACAAAGTTAATTTTCAACTAAATAGTGAAATTTTTTTTACTAAAGTAGTTGAATTTTTAACGTAAAACGAGGTGATTCCAACAAAATATTTGAATTAAAAAAATGGGCTTCTTCACAAAATTGTAGAATTTTTTACAAATTGGATAAATTTTCAGTCAAATAGTTGAATTTTCAACTGAAGAATATACATTTTTGACAACAAATGAAATAAATACATTTTTAGTTACAAAAATTAATTTAAAAAACAACGAATTTTCAACAAAATAGTCCATTTTTCACTCAAGAAAATTAATTTTTGACTGAAATGATGAATCTTCAACTAAAATCATTCATCTTCAACGAAAAAATGAATTTAGAACACAGTTGTTCAACTTTCAAACAAAAACATGAATTTTTAAGCAAGAAGATTAATTTTCTACCCAAAAGACGAGTTTTAAATAAAATATACACATTTTTAGTCAAATAGTTGAATTTTCAACAAAAAAGTTCAGTTTTTAACTAAAAAGTTGAATTTTTAAGCGAGAATCTCAATTTTCTACCAAAAAGACAAAATTTCAACAACAAAAAAACGGATTTTCAACAGAATAGTTTGATTTTGCAATATGTAGATGAATTTTTAAATAAAGTGATGGCTTCTCAACAAAAAATAAATTTAAAACAAATGATTTCAACTTTCAACTAAGTAGTTGAATTTACCAACCAAAAAATTACTTTTCTACTAAACAAGTCGAACTTGAAACAAAATAGATAAATTTCCAAAGAAAAAAATTAATTTTCAACCAAATAGCGGATTTTTTACCAAAGCAGTTCAATTTTCAACCGAAAAAGAGGAATTTCAAAAAAACAGTTGAATTTTTAACAAAAAAATTACTTTTTCACAAAATTGTAGAATTGTTTACAAAGTAGATGCATTTTCAGCCTCATTGAAATTTCAACCATCAGAAATGAGTTCTGATCCAAAAATATTCATATATTATTAAATATTATATTTAGACTTTTTAATTAATAAGAATAGTGGATTTTTCGACCAAAAAAGATGGATTCTCAACTCAAAATATAATATTTGATATTTCAAAAAACAAAAAATTTAATTTTTAATGAAAAAATTGTATTTTTAACCAAAAAAAAATGTCAAAGTTCTACCAAGAGATCAATTCTGAAACCAAAAAGACAAAGCTTCTATATAAAACAGTTGAGATTTTGACCCAAAAATATGAATTTTAAACAAAGCAGTTTAATTTTTAACAAAAAAATTACTTTTTCACAAAATTGTAAAATTGTTTACAAAGTAGATGAGTTTTCAACCTCATTAAAATTTCAACCATAAGAAATGAGTTCTGAACCAAAAATATTTATATATTATTAAATATTATATTTAGACTTTTCAGTTAATAAAAAAAGTTGATTTTTCGACCAAAAAAGATGAATTATCAACTCAAAATATAATATTTGATATTTCAACAAACAAAAAATTTAATTTTTAATCAAACAGTTGTATTTTTAACAAAAAAAAATGTCAAAGTTCTACCAAGAGATGAATTCTGAAACCAAAAAGACAAAGTTTATATATAAAACAGTTGAATTTTTGACCCAAAAATATGAATGTTAAACAAAAAGTTAGTCTTCAATCACATAGTTGAATTCGCTACCAAAATAGTTGAATATTCGACCCAAAAATACGAATTTTCAGCGAAAAAATATGAGTTATTAACCAAATTTTTGAAATTTTCAACAAAATAATACAATAATAAAAATATATTCATAGACTTTTCAATTAAAAAGAATGAAATTCCAACCATTATTAATTCATCTCGCATTTGATCGTACAAACGATAAAAATAGGTAAAAGGAAAAAGGAAGAATTTTCTAAAAAATTTGAAAAGAGAAGATTTAATGGAAAGAGTGGAAAGTCTGTTATATAGATTACTAGAACTAATTGGTCTTAAGCACCTTCTATCTCTTGATTCCTTTTCCTTATTAGCTCAATTATTTTTGGCTTAAAGAATATATTTCTCTGTTTTTTTGTTATCAGTGAGAATAAAACAACAGAGATTTTAGATGGAAGAGAAATACAAGTAATTGTTAGTACAATAGTTGTGGAAAAAGCTACATCCAAGCACGCTGGAAATTACAGTTGCGTGGTACCTGAAAAAGCAAAAGCAACCGTTGCAGTTCATGTTCTAAATGGTAAGTATAATACAAATCAATTTCACATGCATGGTTCGATTGTTTGAAAATTATTAATGAAATTTCTCTCCAGTGCTGAGGGTGATAAGCCATGAGCGAAATCTGTATTTAAATGAGATTTTAGTGAAATTAGCATTTGAGGAACAATCTACTGATTGTGATAGATTTGACATATATTTTCCCCAGTGGGATGGATTGAAGTTATAATTAGAGTGACTAAATATTAGGGTATTGTAGCCCTTGATTTTAGGATAACTACCAAAAATTTTAGATACACTTAGATTTAGAGAGACAATGAATGAATATGAATGAATGAATGAATGAATGAACCTCTTGGTGAAGACCAGGATTTCGCCACTGTTAGCGTATAAATTTCCTCAGATTCCATGAGTGGACCCCAAGTATTTGTTGCCTGAGGCTAGCTGATGTTGAGCGCTGGCATAAGACATGCCCAGGGATGTTTCATCATCTCTGCTGCATTTCCTGCTCTGTCGTCGCGACGAGCCTTTGCGTAAGGACACCAAAGTAGAGCCATGCAATCATTTTTGGCCCAAGAACCCACGCCAACCTGATGACTCTTTTGCACATCCGAAATGCCATGACAAACTTCCTGCATAAGGTCTCAAGCTACTTCTCCCAGTTCAATTTGCTGTCTAGAATTAGTCCCAGGTATTCAACTGAATCTGAGATCATCAGCTTCTCACCACGAAATGCAGGGGCGTCAACGTTCGACACTTTGTACTTTCTTTGGAAAATGTCGAGGCTGGTCTTTTCGGATTTACCGTGAGCCCTGAGCTGCCGCACCAGAGCTCTATGATGCACAGCGTCGACCTCGTAAGACACATCAACGTTTCCAGATGAACCCCCCTGACAAGGATTGCAAAATCATCCGCGTATCCTTGGATATAATTATCTTTCTTATTTAGCCTACGAAGGAGGCCTTTTACTAGAATACACCACAGGAGGGGTGACAGAATTTCCCCATGTGGGTATCCTTGCGGCGCCATTCGCCTAAATTGGCCTAGCTGGATTGGCACGCCGAACCTTGAAACCTCTCTACATGACTTCTGGAGTGGTATTGCTGAAGGCACCCTCTATGCACAATAAGGTACCTACAGCTCACTCTCCCTGTTTCAGCTGCTGTTCCAATTTTGCACGGCAGCATGGAGTGCAGTTTCTACAGAGCAGCCTGTCTGAAAGGCGTGCTGCCCTCTGTACAGCGGGGAGGCTAGAAGCACCTTATCCCTGATATATATCTCTCGATCAGCTTTTCTGGCGTCTTCAGAGGGACGTTGAACTGATCGGCCGGAAATATTTATTATCAATGTAGCCCTCCTTCCTAGGTTCTCCTTCCTAGGTTCTCCTTCCTCCTATCGTCCTTTCATGCAGATGGCACGTGTTTTAGGGCAATGCTTGCCCCAAATAGCTTTGTCAGTGTAGGGAGGAGGAAATCCATGCCCATTTGAAAGAGCATTGGATATACGTCATCCGCTCTTGGTGATTTAAAGGGGCACAATGACCCATCGGCCCATTCAACCTTCTTGATATCAAAGACCTTAGCGGCCAAATTCCAGTTTTCTTCTTCTTCTGGAAGCTCACCATCATCGAACCTCATGAGCCCGAGACGATCTTCCGGATTTTTGTTCTTGATCTTCTGGAGCCTCGCTGTGTCGAGAATGTTCTTGGATTCCTCGCAGATGCCCCTTCAATCTTTCTGTTTGTTAATTCTTATGTTTTTATTGTATTCATACTGAGCCGTCTTATGGATGTCCCAGTCTGAAGGCAGTTTAGTTCTGTTTGCCGCGTTTCACAACGTACTAGGCTTTTTACGGAATTTCTGGAAGTGGGTGTTCCACCATTTCGCCCATGCCCTTCGGGCTGGCTCCCTGTCTTTTGGAATATATCTTTCGAAAATCGGTTCGTAGAATGGGGTTTTGGAAGCTTAGGTATCCCAGAAGGTTCGGCGGATCCTTGAGGTGCCGGGAATCAGTACGGTCGTTCTGCGGCACCTTTGGAGACACAATGTTCCCTTGATATCCAGGTTTAATCCCTTCTTGAGTCTGAATGCTGGAGTTCTTTCCACTAGCCAATCCTGCGACCAGATGCGGCCTCCACTACTATGGCCCCAACCTGATGAAGACATCGTTGATCCAGAGAGAGCGCCCCTCGCGCAGTAACGCGTCAATATCCTTGGAGATTTTCTCCCTCAGCATGTTCAGTTCCTTGGAAGTTAGACAGGATTCAGGATATCCCGACGCAACGACAACTCTCACCAGGGCGTTGTTAGCCATCTGAGCACAAATGAGACCAAGTCTTTCCAGAGCCTTCTGCCGTTTCGATTTCCTGTTCGGGGGAGCATCTTTGGAGTCTTTCCTTCTCTTGCCCGTAGAACGATCTTGAAGAGTTTCTCCAGGTGATGTTTCGGTAGCCATGACTCCTTGTTAGGTGCCATGGTCCCGTTAACTGTTCTTCCACCGTGGCAACTTGATTGTTCTCATTAGAAGTCTGCACCGCTTCGGGCAGGATGGCCCCTGAGGAGCCGTCCACCTTTGACGGTGGATTAGAGTCGGGCTCCGAATCGAAGCCCTCATTGTTTTTATTAATCTTATTGGTCTTACGAGAAGCTAGGGAAATAAAGAACACCCCCTGCAGAGTCCCGCTTGCAGGGGGCGGGTCAACATATCATTGAATTTGATCTGGTAACCCAAAGACTCCGTTAAGACACCGCCTTTGTGATTCCGACGTGTCCGCCTCAACTGAGGGTGGCACGTCGGGGTGTTCAAGGATTTTTTTTCCATTCAGCCCTTGACACAGCGACCACATAATGGCTTGAAAGCATGGGAACTCGCGCCCTCGATATCCCAGGAGGCTTTACTATCACCCCCTGGAAGAATCGCTCCTTAGTTTAGGTTCCACAGACTAGAATCTGTCAGTAACACCTCGCGCTGCAGTCCAGCTGGTTCACTTATTCCATATCTATATTCCTATGACACCCTTGCACCCTCCTACCAGCTACAAGGTCCCGTGATCCCTAGGGAGATTTGGATTGAGTAAAATACTCACATTTTGAAAAGGGTTGAATATGTCGAACCTAAATTTACTCAACTTGAACCAAAGAAACATGTTATCCGTCTGCTTTTTCGGAAAAAATTTTCATGGTTCAGGAATTTTGAGATATTGGGATTTTAGATTTTTTGCGATTTTGGAACGTTTTAAACACCACCCCTGGTGGAAAAATTGTTACAAAAAGGTACAGAAAACTAAAACTATTTTCACAAGAATCTACAAATAGATACAATAAATTACAACCAAAAGTACAGGAAAGTACAACTTTTTCCTATTATTGAGACGAATTTTGTACTTTTTTTGTATTTTTTTGTACATTGTTGTATTTTATTGTAGTTTAATTTTCTACAAGAATTTACAACTACAAGAATCTACAGGAATGTACAGGTTTTTCAGCTAAAAAGTTGTTATTTTTTGACCTAGGATGACAGATATTTAGAATATTGCAATGAAATAATTTCAAATTAGAATGTGTACAAGATCGCTATTAGAAAAAAGCTTCTATGTTTAAACCTTGAAGGAACGGTAGAATATTAAAAGACAATAATGAATAATCGTCAATAAAAATATATCATATATTATATATATATCTTAAGTTTGAAGTTTTTTGTTCAAATATGTAGCAATCGATTGGACAACATCATTTAAAATTATTTCATTGCAATGTTCTCAATATTTGTCATGCTAGGTCAAAAAGGAACAACTTTTGGACAGCAAATAAAAATTGAACATTTGAGAAAGAATTGATCAGACATTGAATTAAAAGATTCGAACTGTTGAAGATAACAGTTTTTTTTATTTCAATGTATAAAAACTGAACCAAACATTAAAACACTCAATGTGGAAAATTTTACAATTAAAAATTTTTTTAAATTAAAGCATAAAAAATGTTAATTCAAACGCTCAATAATCTTTCGTATAAAATGAAAGCTTTTAAAACTTTTCAAGTCAAAATTGATTAATTAAAAGCCGTTAAAATACAAAATTTAAAATTTTAACTCATATGCGTTGTACAGTTAAAATATTTAAAAAAATATAAATCCGCGCTATCATTTTCAATGTTATGAATTGAAGAATGAAGCAAAAAATTTTTAAATTTTCCAAATTATATCACTTCAAGCAATTTCAAGGTAGAAATAATTAATTTATACATTAAAATTTGTTATGATATCTTTCAAAATATTCTCTCAAAAATTTGTTTAAAAAAATCATTAGAAAATTTTATAGAAATCTAATAATAATTTTATTATCTTGGACCTCGAATTTTTCCTACAATTTTTTGAAAATCCTGCAAACGTGGTAATAAAGTTATTTTGAAATTAATTTTTCAAAAAAAAATGATTATTAGTTTTTCTGGGAATTTTGATACAATTTTTTAATTCATTTTATTTTAATTTTATTCATAATGTTTTAACCTTTCAAAATGCATAAAAAGCTTATAAATTCAGTGTTTGACATCTTCAAAAATCTACATTGTGTTTTACATGTTTTGAAATCTTTCCACGTTTTAAACTATTTTGGAATCTTTCCAAAACTTTGAAATATATTTTAAACTTACTCGATTATTTTCCAAATGAATAATTGTTTAATTGCCATTTATCATTAAAAACAATTTTAAATTTTCCCAGCAAACGTAAGAAATTTATTTTTATTTTCTTGAAACCTTTAAAAATCATTAAAAAGCTTAAAAATTTTAATTCTATATCTTCAAAAATCTGAATTTAGTTTTTTATTTTTCTGAATTTTTTCCAGTTTGAAATTAAGTTCAGATCTCCTCAAAACTTGTAAATATCTCTTAAACTAACTCAAATTTTTTCCAAATTGATAATTGTTCAGTTTTTATTTATGCATCAAAATTCAACAATTTCAATTACATATTAAACATTTGTTAAATAAAACGATTAAAATTGTAACTTTCAAAGTTTTAATTTAACACTCTGAAATATTAACGATTCAAGGCTTTCTATTCCAAATAATTCAGTTTAAAATTGTTTAGTTTTTAATATTTGATTTTTAATTGCTCATTTTGAATGGAAAGTAAAATATTGCTAAATATTTAAAAAATTGTCTTCCTTAGTTAAAAAAATTTCAAATTAAATTGCGGTTAAAAATGGAATATTTTAGATTGAAACAATATTTGAATAGGATTTGGAATTGAATAAGAGCGTTTAGTTTTTCAAATTCTGTTTAAATTAAAAATAGTTCATAATTTTTCAATTGCACTTTTACATTTGTTTAACTACTGAGGCTTTCAAATTGAAAAAATTCTATTTTCAACGTTAAAATCTGTAACTGAAGAAATTTTATGTTCTACATATTCACCTTTTTCCAAAACATTGTGCATTTAACTCAATCCAAAAAACATGATTTTTGCACATTTCCAACAAATTCTAACTTAAGCAAAAAATTTTATTCCGAATTGATAATTTTATATTAGTATTTACTAGTAATAAGCGTACAAAATAAAAACTCGCCAACATTTTTGAGCTAATAAGGTCCTTTATTTGATTTTCAAAAAATTAAATCGTGAAATACAAAAAACTAACAGAAGATATTATCCGATCGAAAAAATGTTCTTCAAGCCTAACACTCTTAAGCTTGTGATTTTATGAGAAGTTTGAGATTAAGAAGTAAAATTCATCCCTAAAGAACTTTTTCAAATTATGAATATTTTAGGAAATATTTTTTACTTTACTGACAAAAATTTCTACAATTAGAGAAAAAAATTAAGAAATACTTGTCCTACAGTCAAGAAATAATTTTTGTCGAATGATTTTTCAAAGAATTTGAGGTAAAATTCGAATCATTTCAAAAGATATTCAGAAGTTTTGAAGAAATGTCAGAAACAATTCAAAATTCAGAAGATATCAAAAAATAAAAATCAATATGTAGATTTTTGAAGATTTTGAAACAAAATTAAAACAGAATTTGGAAGGTTTTGAGGCAATTTTTTGATTCTGAAAGATTTTTCAAAATTTAGGAAGAATTTGATTCATTTAAAAGGTATTTAGTATTTTTAAAAGTTCCAAAAAGACAAAAAAACGTTTTAAAACTTTATTAAAAGAATTTTAAAACAAAGAAGCAAATAATCTTACCAAATAAATAGTTCATCGAAATTTTTATTTTGTATTAAAAATTATTTTCCCTCTCAAATTATAATTTGGTTGAAACTTTTTTCCTTTTTTGACTGAGAAATCCTTCTTCGTTGAAAATCTAACTGTTTTTCATTCAAATTAAACCTTTTTCAGTTAAAAAATGAACTATTTGTTTGGAAATTAACTTTTTTGCTGAAACTTGAATTTGGCATATCTGAAATATTCAAAAATTTTATAGCGTTTCTCAAAAATCTTAGGACAATTATATTTAAATAACCTTAAAAACGAATAAACATATAAAATCAATATTAAGAAGAGTAGAGTTGTAGAGAATGTTTTAGCCCAACAAATAAGTCATCATTTATTAAAATTCAACCATTTGTCAATAATTGGTGAGAAGTGACAGTAAAAAAAACTCAATTAAAAAAAAACATTCTTTAAATAAATGTTATTTATAAGTTTTTAAATTTTGTCTTTAAAAATAATAGTTTTTTATTCAAAGTGACATCATCAGCAATATTAGTTTGATTCTTATAATCATAGAATCACTATATCTCTCAGAAATCTGATTTTTGGCAAGACAGTCTTAACAAAAATGTATCAATTTTCTGAAAAACTATTTCTTAATTGTAGGACAAGAATTACTTTTCTTTAAAATAGTAGAAATTTTTGTTAGTAAAGTAATATTTCCTGAAAGTTTCCTAATTTTGAAACTTTATGTATGAATTTGACCTCTTAATCCTAACTTTATTATAAAATCCCATAAAAATGGAACAGTTGAAATTGTAGAAATTAAAACTTAAAAAATTCAAAAAGTTGTATTTTCGGCCTGAAAACCTCCATAGCTGCTTCTATTTTTTTTTAATCTGGAAAAATAGGGAATCATTTGCTCGCCAAAAGAAACCCGAGTCAGAGTTTTAGAAAATCTAAAAAAAAGGATTTCATGAGAGACTCTACTAAACTAGTTGTGAATTCGATCTCGAGTGTTTCCACTTTGTTTGTATTCATAATTATCAGACAAATCAAATTTTGTATCCAAAATTATAATTTTTCGAGCTGGAAAAGGGAAGGGAAAAGTTCTGTCGCAGCCTATCCCGTTTCCAGCTTTATGATTTCTTTACAAAAATTGTCAGAATTATTCTATTTGAAAATTTATGATCAAAAAGTCTTTTTTATGCATTCGTCAACTTTGAATTATGTCGATGAAAAAAGTTTTTCTGTTAAAAACAAATGATTCAAATATTATGAATGAGCATAACTTCCTTAATCATCAATAAAGTGTATTAATATTATAGATCAATCGATTTGCCTCGAATTAAGGAATATTTTCCGTTCTTGCATCAATTTTGAATTATGTTAGTGAAAGAAGTTTTACTACAAAAAACCGTGTTTTTAAATATTATGCATTACTATAGCTCCCTTACTCTTTAATAAAATGTATCAATGTTATAGGTCAATCGATTCGTCTTGAATCAACACAACTTTTCTATTCTCGCATCAACTTTAAATTATGAGAATGAGACCATTTTTACTATAAAAATCGATTTTAAAAATATATAAATTACCGTAACTTCCCTACTCTTTAATAAAATGTATTAATATTATAGGTCAATCGATTCGTCTCAAACCAAGGAATCTTTTATGTTCTTGCTTCAACTTTGAATTATGTTAATGAAAAAAGTTTTACTATAAAAAACCGTGTTTTCAAATATTATGCATTACCATAGCTTCCTTACTCTTCAATAAAATGTATTCATATTATAGGTCAATCTATTCGTCTCGAATCATCACATCTTTTCTGTTTTTGCATCAACTTTGAATTATGTCAATGAAGAAAGTTTTACTATAACAAACTGATTTTCAAAATATGTAAATTAACATTACTTCCCTACTCTTTAATGAAATGTATTAATATTATAGGTCAATCGATTCGTCTCAAACCAAGGAATCTTTTATATTGTCGCTTCAACTTTGAATTATGTGAATGAAAAAAGTTTTACTATAAGAAACCGTATTTTCAAATATTATGCATGACCATAGCTTACTTACTCATCAATGAAATGTATTAATATTATAGGTCAATCGAGTCGTCTCAAACCAAGGAATCTTTTATGTTCTTGCTTCAACTTTGAATTATGTTGAAGAAAAAAGTTTTATTATAAAAAACCGTGTTTTCAAATATTATGCATTACCATAGCTTCCTTGCTCTTCAATAAAATGTATTAATATTATAAGTCAATCGATTCGTCCAAGGAATCTTTTATATTCTTGCATCAACTTTGAATTATGTCAATGAAGAAAGTTTTACTATAACAAAATGATTTTAAAAATATGTAAATTAACATTACTTCCCTACTCTTTAATGAAATGTATTAATATTATAGGTCAATCGATTCGTCTCAAACCAAGGAATCTTTTATATTCTCGCTTCAACTTTGAATTATGTGAATGAAAAAAGTTTTACTATAAGAAACCGTATTTTCAAATAGTATGCATGACCATAGCTTCCTTACTTTTTAATAAAATTTATTAATATTGTAGGTCAATCGATTTGTTCCGAACCAAGGAATCTTTCATATTTTTGCATCAACTTTGAATTATGTGAATGAAAAAAGTTTTAATATAACAAACCGATTTTCAAAATATATAAATTACCATAACTTCCCTACTCTTCAATAAAATGTATCAATATTATAGGTCAATCGACTCTTCTCGAATCAACACATCTTTCCTGTTTTTGCATCAACTTTGAATTATGTTAATGAAAAAAGTTTTACTATGAAAAAACCGTGTTTGGAAATATTATGCATGACCATAGCTTCCTTACTCTTCAATAAAATTCATTAATATTATAGGTCAATCGACTCGTCTCAAATCAACACATCTTTTCTGTTCTTGCATCAACCTTGAATTATGTTAATGAAAAAAGTTTTACTATAACAAACCGATTTTCAAAATATATAAATTACCATAACTTCCCTACTCTTCAATAAAATGTATTAATATTGTAGGACAATCGATTCGTCTCGAATTAACATTTCTTTTCTGTTCTTGCATTAACTTTTAATTATGTTAGTGAAAAAAGTTTTACTATAAAAAACCGTATTTTGAAATATTATGCATGACCATGGCTTCCTTACTCTTCAATAAAATGTATTAATATTATAGGTCAATCGATTCAACTCGAATGAACACATCTTTTCTGTTCTTGCATCAACTTTGAATTATGTTAATAAAAAAAGTTTTACTATAACAAACCGATTTTCCAAATATATAAATTACCATAACTTCCCTACTCTTCAATCAAATGTATTAATATTGTAGGTCAATCGATTTGTCTCGAACAAAGTAATCTTTTATATTCTTGCATCAACTTTAAATTATGAGAATGAGAAAACTTTTACTATGAAAATTGATTTTTAATATAATATAAATGACCATAACTTCCTTACTCTTTAATAAAATGTATTAATATTATAGGTCAATCGATTCGTCTTCAACCAAGGAAGCTGTTTTATTTTTGCATCAACTTTTAATTATGTTAAAGAAAAAAGTTTTACTATAAAAAAACGCATCTTCAAATATTATGCATTACCATAGCTTCCTTACTTTTCAATAAAATGTATCAATGTTATAGGTCAATCTATTCTTCTTGAATCAACACAACTTTTCTATTTTGCATCAACTTCAAATTATGAGAATGAGAAAATTTTTACTATAAAAATCGACTTTGAAAATATGTAAATTACCATCACTTCCCTACTCTCCAATAACATGTATCATTATTGTAGGTCAATCGATTTGTCTCGAACCAAGGAATCTTTTATATTCTTGCGTCAACTTTGAATTATGCTAATGAACAAAGTTTTACTATAAAAAACCGATTTTTAAAATATTATTGAGTGCTAAAAGAAAATGTAATAAACATTTTTAGAAATCCTTCAGTCAGTTTCAAGATATTAGTGGTAAAAATAAGCCCTCCAAATTTCATTAATTTATCTGCAACTTTTTTCAAGGTATCGTGTACACAAAAAAGTGTGATATCCCCCACACACACACACACACACACACACACACACACACACACACACACACCTCCGGACAGTTGCTTAGAACATCTTATTAGACATTTTTTAATTGAGGAAGGTTTAATTAAATGAATTAAAAAATGTTGGAAAATGTTACCATTACAAAGCTTTCTCTATGAGGAAGCAATAATCAATATTTACAATAATAACAACAATTTCAAACATATATGAGGTCGTATATACGAAAGACATTTTTCATCCCGAAATAAGACGATGCCACATTTCCAATTGATATATGGAAGAAGGATCTTCGACGGAAGAGGATAAGGCGGCGAAATATAGTTTTCCTCTTATCGGATAATACGCTTCCACGAATCGACCGAAAATTTTAGAAACTGCAGATCCGGATTGGATGTTATTCGGTCACTTTTTCTCTCGCCTTCACTGGATTGTACGAGTACTCGAACGAAAAACCGATCGACTGGGTTGGGTATGGTCAATTCGAACATTGAGCTTGTCATTAGCTTTCTGATACCATTTCAAGCTTTCTCAACTAGCATTTTTCAAATTGATCTCACAATTTTAGGGAAAATAATTTCAAAACATTATTTTGGTTAGAGTGGTTTAATGAATAAGAAATTATCATCAATTAATTTTTTTCTGAAAAAAGATCTCCTTTCGCTCCACTGGGAATCGAACCACAGAACTTCCGATTGCCTGTCGGGTGTTTTCCCATTAAGCTACTAGAGAGATCGAGAGAAGAAAATTTTTTTCAGAAAATACACGCATTATTTTGCCAGGTGGTAAATAAAATTTTTCATGGAATCTGTATCATCGTCAGAGAATAACAGAAAATTGTTAACGTTTTTTCAGACTAGATGGAGATATTAATTGAAAATAATTAGAGCACCCGACCGACAATCGGAAGTTCTGAGGTACGATTCCCAGCGGAGCGGAAGGAGAAGATCATTTTTTCAGAAAAAAATCAATTAATAATCATTTTTAATTCATATCTCCATCTAGTCAGAAAAGACGTTAAAAATGTTCTGTCATTCTCTTTATCTGACAATAATACAGATTCCTTGAAAAATTTGATTTACCACCTGGCAAAATAATGCGTGTATTTTCTGAAAAAAGTTTCTTCTCTTGATCTCTCTAGTAGCTTAATGGGAAATTACCCGGCCGGCAATCGGAAGTTCTGTGGTTCGATTCCCAGCGGAGCGAAAGGAGAAGATATTTTTTCAGAAAAAAACTAATTAATAATACATTTTAATTGATATCTCCATCTAGTCTGAAAAGACGTTAAAAATTTTCTGTTATTCTCTGACGATAATACAGATTTCTTAATGAATAAATGTCCATTAGTGGCTTCTACCAGTTTATGCGTTTATTTATTGATGTTATTTTACCAGGGTGTCTAGCGTTCTGGAAATCCTAGAAAATCTGGAAAAGTCCTTGAATTTTGGTCATCGTCCTGGAATTTTTATTCTCTTAAAGAAAAAATAGGTCTTTAAAGTTATTCACTGCTTCACAAGAGTTTCTTTTATTGAAGATTCATTGTTCTTGTTGCAAATTCGTGTTTTTTGTTTAAAAATTAATTTTCTTGAATAAAAATTCAAATATTCAAATTAGAGATTCGTTATTTTTCTTGAAAACTTATCTCCTTTGTTGATACTTTAACTACTTTGCTGAAAATTATTTTTTAGTTGAATGTTCATCTCTGGTTAAAAATTTATCTATTCTCTTGAAAATCCGTTTTTTCTAATTTTCAATTAATGTTTTAACCCGAAAATGTAACTTTGTCATTTTTGGTTGAAAATAGACCTTCTTTAGTTGAAATTTCGGCTTTATTAGTAGAAAACTAATCTTTTGGGTTCAAATTCCCTCTTTTGGTTAAAGCTGCAAATGTTTTAAAACTTCATGTATTTTGTTAAAATAAGGTCTTTTTTGGTAAATTATTGCGGTTTTCTCTAAAAAAAATTTACCTTGTTTTGGCTTTTCAGTTATAAACGAATAATAAATAAACATTAGAGGTTATCATTTTTTAAACAATTTTTTTCTATTTCGTGAATTTAGGTACATATTTTTCTGAAATAAAACAGATATATGATATGTTTTTCAAATTTTCCATATGGATCATATTAAATTTACATTTTTTTTAAAGTAGTTACTGGGAGCCTTTTTGTTTAAATCAATATTAATGGTAATATTTACTATTTCTTCCTAACTAAAAAGCAAAAAAAATACTGAAAATTTCAGCACAACTCTCAACTTTCTAACATTATTCTGAGAAAAGATAGTTATAAAAATTAATAAATTGTTTATCGCTAAGTAAAGAGTAAAAAGAGTTTTAAAATCCAGAAAAAAATAGCTAACTATCCAGCATTACTATAGAAGATATTTGTAAAAATTAATAATTTGTTGAGACAATTATGTTTGTTAAATTGCATAAATTATTACCTCGCTCTAAGTAAAAAGTCGGCAAAAAGTTGATTATTTCAGAAAAAACTGCAACTTTCTAGCATTATTTAAATAGAATATTATTAAAAATAATTATGAATTGTTTAAACAATTATGTTTCTTTTAAAAATAAAAATTTGAATGTTTAAAAAAAAAATTGAACGGAAATCAAGAATTTTTTAAAGAAAGTTAATTTTCAATCAAGAAAGGTGAATTTTTAATCAAAAAGAATACATTTTTAACCAAAAATGAAACGTGTAAATTTTCAATTAAAAACAGAAAACTAATTTTCACAAAAAAAAAAAAAACAATTTTCAACCACTTGAATTCAACTGAAAAATAAAAAATAAAAAAAAATGTGACTTATCGATCACAATTATGAATTTTCAACAAACAAGATTAATTTTCTACCCAAAAGGACGATTTTTCAACAAAATGGTTCAGTTTTCCAGCAAAAAAAAGTAAATTTTTTAGAAAAAAGTTTACCGCTCAACCGGAGAAGTAAAATTTTTGAGAAGAAAGTTATTTTTCAATCAAGAAAGATGAATTTTAAAGGAAATAGTTGATTTTTCAATTTAAGAATATAAATATTAACCAAAAAATTAAACCGTTAAATTTCAAGTTAATAAAATAAATAAATTTTAGCCAGTTGAATTTTCAACCAGAATGGTGAATTTTCAATAAACAAGATTAATTTTTTACCCGAACAGACGAATATTCAACAAAATACATAAATTTGCTACCAAGAATCATTTTTTGAATAAACAGTTAAATTTTTAACGAAAAAAGACAATTTTGTACCAAAGTAGTTTAATTTTTAAGCAAAAATATTAATTTTCTACCAAATTGTTCATTTTCAAGCCAAAGAGACAAATATTTTAGAAAAAGCTGAATTTTTAAGAAAAATGATCATTTACAGCCAAATACTGGAATTTTCAACTAAAATGATAAATCTTCAATAAAAAAAAAAGAATTTTTTACAAACTAGCTCAACTTCAAACTAAGTGTTTGATTTTTTATTTAAAAAAATGAATTCTCAACGATACATTTAATAGTTAATATTTCAAAAAAACAAGATTTTAAATAAAAAACACTTAAATTCCAACAGAAAAGATTAATTTTTAATTAAGAAGTGATTTTTCACCAAACGAGAAGAATTTTCAGCAAATTACGTAAATTTTCTACCCAAAAAAATTAATTTTCACCTGAAAAAAAATCAATTTTGAACCGAAAATGAAAGACACATTTTGAGCAAAGAAAAAATTAATTTTTAACCAAAAATTAATTTTTAGCAAAATAGTTAAATTTTCAACCAAAAATATGAACTTTCGAGAAAAGAGTTCAATATTCAACCAAGAAGGTTTTTTTTTTTGAAACCAGAAATTGAATGAAATAGTTCAATTTTAAGTTTAAAAATTAATTTCAAAACAATAATTAAATGAATTTTCAACCAAAAATGAAATGACTTTTCAGCATTATATTAAAATTTAAAAAAAAAGAGTTGAATTTTTTACCAAATATTTTATTTTTTAATCAAATAGTTGAATTTTATAGCAAATTGTTGAATTTTCAAGCCAAAAAAAGGAATTCTCTAGCAAACAGCTGAACTTTTAACCTGAAAATATGAATTTTCAACCTGAAAATATGAATTTTTAGCAAAAAATTTAATTCACGAAAAAATAGTGCCATTTAAACCTTCATATTCATTTACGACTAAAAAGTGAAATTTTCATCTAAAATTATAAAACTTCAACGAACCAAAAAGTAGTTCAACTTTAAACCGAATAGTTGATTAAAAAAAATATATTTGTTAACGAAACATGTCAGTTAATATTTCTACTAAAAAGATTTTAATTTGGAATAAAAAACAGTTGCATTCAACCAAAAAAGACGAATTTTCAACAAAATATATGAATCTAACGTCTTTAGCAGCATGAATAATGAATAAAATAATAAAATAAATCAAAAATAATAAAAATAATAATAAAATAAGGAATAAAATAAAATTGAAATAAGAAAGAAAAAGAAAGTGATTGATAACAAATTTGTAGATCGTCTATGGGAACACAATTTTTGATGATTTATTTTTTTTCTTATCTTGCATAGTTTAACCGCAAAATGGAATTCTTGGTTTTTGATTATTTTTTGTGCATTCAAAACGCAACGTTTTTGTTTTCTTGTCTTTCATTCATATCCTGCGTTTTTGGCTTAAAATTTTTATTTTTCTCATATTGAGAATACTATTACTCTGATAATTTTCTTTCTATCAAATAAAATCATTGAGATTAATTGTTCGGATTTCCAAGTACTATGAGTAATCGTGCATAGAATTTCTAAATGTTGAAAAAAATGGTCTCAAAAATTTTTAAAATGCACTAACTTTTTAAATTTTTGTCAAAATAGCTGGTTTACGAACTGGATCTTCCTTTTTGGTTCCTGAATCCTCTCATGTTAGATCAAAAATTAAGCTCACAATTTTTTTTTTCACAAATTATAAAGTTAATACTCGATATTCAAAAAAAAAATTTAGACCATGTAGACAGAAAACATTAACATCATATTATTTACTTCATTTCTCTGGTCAAAAAAAAACATAATTAAAATCAATATGAATGATAATTTGGTTTGCAATCTTTAGCAGATCTTTTAAATATATTTCGAGAAAATTAATAAATAAAATGAAGAAAAAAACATTTTTCCACTTCAGCCTTTGAGCCTTCGTAAATAAACAAACGGTTTAGTAATGTTTTATTATTTATAACTTTATTCAAGAATTTGTATTACAGAAATATAACATAGTTTACATTATTATTATGTCATTACTATTATAAATATAATGCTCGGCTGCATCGGACTTTATTAGAAGTACTCGCATTTGCCTGGAGATTTGGCCAGGGGAGAGGGAAACTGCAGAAAACCTTCTTCCCGAGTACAGCCGGTTTTCCGACGGTCGAATTTGACTGATGTACATCACAAACAGTCCCCCATCCGAGTGCTAGCCGCGCTCGATAGGAATTAATTCTGGTGGCGCGGGCGGCCCCGTCGCGGCGCCCAGTGACGAGGCACCCTCTCTAATTTACGTCTTTCCATTTCAATTTCGACTTCTTGCCAATCTTCTGTCCAAAGCGTAGCTGCGCAATACTCTCCTTCTCCGTTATAAAATATCACAAAGTTTACGCCAGCGTAGTGAACACTTTCTGCATCAAAAGTTCCATTATAAAGTTCATCGTTGCTTGGAACAACATTATCACCATCTTTAACGGATACCTCGGCAGGAACTCCATCGTTAGGATGTTGCAAGACCTTAAACAGCATGCCCTTAAAGTTCATGATCCATGTTGTTTTGTCAGGATTGAAACCATTTGGATCGTCTTAAAAAATAAAATAAAGATTTGCAATTTAAAAAAAATTAAAAATCGGTCTTGCAAAGCTTTTTACCATTTTTTCATTATAAACTACTAGATCTTTTACAGTACTCTCCTTAACTGAACCAGTGAAATTATCACTGTCTGAATCAGTATTTTGAATCATCACTGGTGGACAAGTGATTTTTCGACTTTGACTGGGTGAACTTCAAGTGAAAATAAACTTTATTGTTTAGTAGTGTTTGTGTTAGAAACATTTGGGGCCTGGCTGCGATAAGCATGAGATATAATATATTCCGAAATTTAAGAATTTCAAATTAGACGAAAATCAAATTCAAAATCCCATTTAACGTCCAATAATCAAGTTAATGTATAGAATTCCTGAAAATAAAACAAGAATTGAACGATCAAATTTAGACAAACACCACAAAATGCTCCCATTGCAATTCCTAAAAACAAAAAAAAATGTGTGTCTTTGCACAAAAATAAAGAAGAGGAAAGAAAAATGAGAAGGCAACCAACCAAATCCCCTTCCTTCTCTTTTTTATTTCTCTCGTCTCTTTTATTTGTATTATTATCAAATCACAATATGAAAGCATGCACAATATTTACAAACGTGTCGGTGCTCACACAGCACCCTTATCGAGGCAAGAAAAATTAGATCAGATAGGAACAGCGACGAAATAACGACGCTATCACCTCGATACCTGACAACTGAATGTGGGTCAAAAGACAAATCCGTCATAAACAAACAAGAAATAAGAGAAAGTCAAGACCCATGAGAACATATTGCTAAATGTAATTAATCATACAAGAATAACTTTTGTTTAATTTATGCAAATCAGTTTTCAAATTAATAGACAACTTATTTTGTTTTTTAATATAAAGCATTTCCATGAATTCTCTCTTTCTCTCATTACTTTCACTGTGTAAAATTTGAACATTATCCCAGTCAAACTCATGGTCAACATCAACAAACCCTCTCGTATGTCTAGCAAGAACACTCTTATAACAACGTCCCAAACGAACATCACTTTTGTGTTCCTCCACCCTAGTATTAAGAAGTCTGCCAGTCTGTCCCACATAAGTCATCTTACAGATCTTGCAAGTGATCTTATAAACACCACCTTTTTCAAATTTATCTGAAGGATCATTACCAAAGGTTATTATTGAATCCATTTTAAATGGTATACGGAAAATAGTATGGAATATTAAATTTTTTCAACATAAATTCAATAGTTTTCGAAATTTGACCAAAAAAAGGAAGAACAAAAGTATTGAAAGCACTATATTCTCTCAATTCTTCCTGATTATCTGTAGATAAAATGCTACTTTGTTTGTTTTTCATTTGTTCAATTCTAATTGTGATAGGTTGCTCAATCAACTCTTGTGGGTAATGGTTAAGAAAAAGGATATTCCTAACTATATTGAAATTCTCTTTGTGAAATGAAATGTGGGACAAACCTAGAGCTCTGTCAACTAAGTTTTTGATTACTGCAATTTTGTTTTGAAAAGGATGAGCCGAAAAGAAATTTAAAATTCTACCTGAATATGTACTTTTCCTATACCAATAGGTAATAATATTTCCATCCTGACCCTTAATTACTTCAAACTCCAAAAAACTGATTCTATTATTGTTCTCTATTTCATGGGTGAACTGAAGTTTTAAATGAAAACTATTAAAAGCATTAAAAACTGTCTGTAACTTTGCTACAGAAACACATAATAAGGTGTCATCAACATACCGAAATTGAAAGGGCAAAACAAAATCCAGCTTCTTGAAAACAAACACCTCCAAATCTTCCATAACTATTTCTGCTAAAATCGGAGAAATGACTGAACCTATGGGAGTACCAAACTTTTGCCTATAAAAAGATCCATTGAATTTAAAATAAGTTGAGTTCATAATGAAAACTATCCCTTCAATGAAATCTTTTTGACTTAATCGAGTACGTGTTTTTATATTATCCCATCTATTTAAAATTGCCAAAATTCAAGGGGTATACTTGGAAACATTGCAACAACATCCAAAGAAATCATTACATAGTCATCAGGAACATTTTTTTGAATAATAATTTTTTGGAATTCCCAGCTATTTTTCATATTGTATTTGGAAGTTGTAATTGAGTCTTTAAGTATCAAATTAAAGTTTTGTTCTAAAAATTTCGTGGGAATGCTAATAGTTGAAATAACTATTCTCAAGGGATAGCCATCTTTATGGATCTTTCTCAAACCATAACATCTTGCAAGAACTGTGTCTTCGGTATTTATATCAGTCCATCTTATATCCTTTCCCAAAAGTCCTTTCTTTCTCCAATTGTCTAGAATCTTGAAAGTGTCTCTTCCTAATTGTTTCAACGGATTTTCATTCAATAATTCAAAGTTATAACGATTGGAAAGTAAATCCTCCATATCCCTAATATAATCCGATTTCTTCATACAAACTGTAATATTGCCTTTATCAGCATTCATGCAAATTATATCAGGGTTGTTTTTAAGGAAACCTCTCGTTATCTTGAAACCTTCAGAAATTTTACGATCAATACTACTAATGTGCAAACAATTTTTATCAACAAAGCTCTTTGACAAGTGTAAAACCTTGTTTCGGAAATGTTACTCATCTGAAATTGGAATTTTGTGTATACTTGATTCAATATCTTTGACTATTTCCATCATTTGTTTCGACTTACTTTTTATCACATGGTTACTAAAACCTTTCCCTTATCTAAGAATATCTGTAACTGAATCAGGATTTGAATATTTGCCAAATGTACAAACCAAGGATCCCTATCTTCTTCAAAAATCATGTGTAAATTTAAATTTTGCTCTTGAACATTAGTTTGTTGACCAATCAAAATAGAAAGTTTGTTCTCATGTTTTTATCCTTGTTTAAAAATCTTCGATTAAGCAAAATCGGATGTCTTAAAAGATCAATGATTTTATTTTGTTGTAAAAATACTTCTAATTCACTTCTAATTCTGGAAATTTTTACTTCTAAAAAATTAACATGATTTGAAACATCCTTGATCAGTAAATTCAGCATTCAGTGTTTGAAGTTCTTTAAATTATGTTCAAATTGTCATTGCAAAAATTACTGTGAAAAGCAAAATCTCGAAATTTGTTATCCAAGAAAAATTTAAAAAAAGTTGAGTTCATAATGAAAACTATCCCTTCAATAAAATATTTTTGACTTAATCGAGTACGTGTTCTTATATTATCCCATCTATTCAAAATTGCCAAAATTCAAGGGGTATACTTGGAAACATTGCAACAACATCCAAAGAAATCATTACATGTTCATCAGGAACAGTTTTTTGAATAATAATTTTTTGGAATTCCCGACTATTTTTCATATTGTATTTGGAAGTTGCAATTGAGTCTTCAAGTATAAAATTAAAGTTTTGTTCTAAAAATTTCGTGGGAGTGTTAATAGTTGAAATAATCAATCTCAAAGGATAGCCATCTTTATGAATCTTTCTCAAACCATAAAATCTGGCAAGAACTGTGTCTTTGGTATTTATATCAGTCCATCTTATATCCTTTCCCAAAAGTCCTTTCTTTCTCCAATTGTCTAGAATCTTGAAAGTGTCTCTTCTTAATTGTTTCAACGGATTTTCATTCAATAATTGAAAGTTATAACGATTGGAAAGAAAATCCTCCATATCCCTAATATAATCCGATTTCTTCATACAAACTGTAATATTGCCTTTATCAGCATTCATGCAAATTATATCAGGGTTGTTTTTAAGGAAACCGTTCGTTATCTTGAAACCTTCAAAAATTTTATGATCAATACTATTATAGTGCAAACAATTTCTATCAACAAAGCTTTTCGACAAGTGTAAAACCTTGTTTCGGAAATCCTGTTGATCTAATATTTGAATTTTGGGTATACTTGATTCAACATCTTTGACTATTTCCATCATTCGTTTCGATTTACTTTTAAGCACATGGTGACTAAAATCTTTACCTAATCTGAGAATATCTGTAACTGAATCAGGAATTTGAATATTTGCCAAATTTACAAACCAAGGATCCTTATCTTCTTTTTCAAAAATCTTGTGTAAATTTAAATTTTGTTCTTGAATATTAGTTTCTTGATCAACAGGCCTCACAGACCGGTCCCTATATCCCCTATTGTACCCTATATTCAGTTAAGGCCCCAAAGTACCCTATTTTGAAGATTTGGTCCCTCTGGTACCCTATTTGCAGCCCCTTAATGGAACTTCAAAAAAATGTATAATAAGATCAAAGCTTCCAAGTGCATTTTGAAAAAAGTAGCAAAAATCATGGAATTCCTGTAAGAAGTAAGTGTAAAAAAATAATCAGGGCTGCCACACACAGTCACTATCAGTCACTTTTTTTCAAATCAATTTTTTCTCCAATCAATTTTTATTCATTTTTTTTAATGAAAAGATCACATTAATCACTGAATCGTCTTGAATTTTTTTGATATATTTCAGATTATTTTTATAGATTCCGAGAAATTTGTAATAGATTTCAATAATTTGAAGGGATTTTTAAGATTTTAGTGTATTTTTAAAACTTCTAAGGCATTTTCAAGAGCTTTTAATTTGAAATATTTTAGGGAATTTTAAAAGATTCCGAGAAATTTTTAATTGGTTTTAATAATTTTAAGAGATTTAATAACATTTTAGTGGATTTTGAAGAATTTATTCAAGAAAAGTGAGTTATTTATCTTGAATTCTTTGAAATTCTTTTGTATTTTTTAATTCATTTGAATTCTTATAAATTTACTCAATTTTACAGAATTCAATTGATTTTTTTTATGTTTTCATATAATTGGTTCTGCAGATTAATTAATAAAATGACCAAAGGATTTGAAATATTTTAAGGTATTTTTAAAATTCCTTGGCATTTTCTAGAACTTTAAAAAATGTCAAAGTATTTCAAAAGATTTTAAGGGATTAGAAATATTCCAGGTTATTTTAATGATTATAGAGAAATTATTAATTGATTTCAGTAATTTAATAGGTTTTCAAAGGATTTGAAATATTTTAGGGTATTTTAAAAGATTCTCATGCATTTTCAAGAGCTTTGAGAAGTTCCAAGGGATTACAAAAGATTCAGAGGATTGGGAATATTTTAGGAATATTTAACGATTCCCAGAAATTTTTTATTTATTTCAATAGTTTGAAGGGATTTCAAACACTTCGAAATATTTTAAGGTATTTTAAAAGATTCCAAGGAATTTTCAATAGATTCAAACAATTTCGAGGGATTTCCAAGGGTTTTAATAATTTTAAGGGATTTTAATATTTTAATGGATTTCAAAGAATTCATTCACAAGAAGTGAGGGATTTCGTAGGGTTTCAAAGTTTTTAAGAGATTTGGCAATATTTTTTGCAATTCATTTGGAATATGCCCTGAATTCTTATTAATTTATCCTGAATGCTTTTAAATCCTTTTGAATTCTTCCAGATGCACTCAATTTTACTCAGGTCAATGGATTTTTTTAAAGTTTTTATTTAATTCATCTTAAAGTCATTGAAACTCACCTTAAATTTTTAGGCATTTCATCAAATTCTTTTGAATTCTCTTTAATTTTTTCTAAAATTCATTTCAAACTTACTGAATTCAATGAATTTTTTTATACTTTTCAATTTTTTCATATTTTAACATTTTTGTCAATTCATATGAATTTTTTTTTAATTCACCTTGAATTTTTATGCATTTTATCGAATTCTTTTCGTTTCCCTCAAATTCCTCTAAATTCAGTCAAATTTTACAGAAATAAATATATTTTTTCGATTTTTAAAACTTTTTCCAATTGATTTGAATTTTTTAAAATTGTTTTGTAGTCATTAGTCATTTTTCTTAGTTAGAAATTAGTAGGGCTTCAAAGATTTGAAGAGATTTGAAATAATTATTTTTAAATTCGCCCTGAATTCTTTTAAATTCTTTGAGATTTCCTTGAATTTTTTTACTTCACTTGAATTATTCGAAATTTACTGATTTTTAAAAGTTTTTATTTAATTGACCCTGAAGTATTTTATTAACCTTAACTTGAATTCTTAGGCATTTCATCAAATTCTTTTGAATTGCCTTGATTTTTTCTAAGCTCATTTCAAAGTTACTGAATTCATAAAAGTTTCTTCATATTTTAAAATTGTTTTCAATTCATTTACATTTTTTTTAATTCACCTTGAATTTTTATGAATTTCATCGAATTCTTCTAGTTTATCTTAAATTCCTCTAAATTCATTCCAATTTGACGGAAATCAATGGCCTTTTTCTTTACTTTAAAAATTTTTTCTAATTCATTCGAATTCGTTGGAATTTAACTTGAATTGTTTTGAAGTCTTATAAATTTATCCTGAATTTTTAACCCTTGAAGCGCGAAAAAGTACCCTATGAGCGTAACGAAAAGTACCCTTTGGTCCATATATTTTATCCCATAGGGACTGTGGGGCCTGGATCAATCAAAATAGAAAGTTTGTTCTCATGTTTTTTATCATCGTTTAAAAATCTTCGATTAAGAAAAATCTGATGTTTTGAAAGATCAATGATTTTATCTTGTGGCAAACATACTTCTAATTTACTTTTGATTCTGGAAATTTTTACTTTTAAAAAATTAACATGATTTGAAACATCCTTGATCAGTATGTTCAGCATTGAGAGTTTGAAATTCTTTAAAGCTTTGATCCGATTGAAAAACATCATTTCAAAAAAAGAGTGGTTAGAAATGACCTAGAATCCAAGTCAGCTAAATTTAAATTTAAGAATTTTAAATTAAACCAAAATCAAATACAAAATCCCATTTAACGTCCAATAATCAAGTTAATGTATAGAATTCCTGAAAATAAAACAAGAATTCAACCACCAACTTTGGACAAACACCACAAAATGCTCCTATTGCAATTCCTAAAAAAAAATTTTTTTTCTTTGCACAAAAATAAAAAAGAGTAAAGAAAAATGAGGAGGCAACCAACCAAATCCTCTCATTTTTATTTCTTTCGTCTTTTTTATTTTTATTATTATCAAATCATAATAGGAAAGCATGGAATTACAATAGGAGCATTTTGTAGTGTTTGTCCAAATTTGATCGTTGAATTCTTGTTTTATTTTCAGGAATTCTATACATTAACTGGAGTATTGGACATTTAATAGGATTTTGAATTTGATCTTAATCTAATTTAAAATTCTTAAACTTATATTTTCTTCATAATCTTCTTCTGATTCCTTGAGGCCAAATAAGGGAATTTTGTTCGATTTGATTAGAAAACTTAATACATTTTGTTAGCAGTTTTCTCCAAAGGGACCGTCAATAAATTACGTAAATTTTTTTGGGTGGGGGGGTCCAAAATTTGGTATGCTGTCTTAAATGAGGGGGTACGTGATCAAACCCAATTCTTACTTCAACCAGTGAGATTTCACTGGAAATCAGTGAGATTTCACTGGTTCATTTTAAGAGAGTAGGTGCAAACTCAGCTCCCAAAATTCTTCCTCTGGGTTCTAAGTGCACCAAAAACTTATTTCATATTGAGTGCAGTTCCAACGACCGAGCTTCGGCGGTGTGCCGTCGCTTATATGTGAGTGGCGCGGCGTATCCAGTGACGTAGAGGTGGAGGGGATACATAGGTTGGAAAGAGAAGGCGGATACCCCTCTCGGACATCTCGCTTACTCCTGTGCATCCCCTCCACCCCAAGGCGCAAGATAGGCCACGCCACTCACGTATAAGCGACGCCACGCTACCGAAGCTTGGTCGATGGAACTGTACTCATTCATTTACCTAGTCTATAATTATTTGGCGTATCAGGGGGAAGCTTAGCTCCCATAACTCGTTCAATACGTGGATACAGTTTATGTCTTTCTATAAATATCACGCATTTGAAGAGAACTTCTTTGTACATTCTATAAATAGCCTTGACATAATAATTGTTTCTTTCTCCATACTTAGTATTTGGAATATAAACTCCAGGATAACCATGTAAACCGTTATTTTCAAGGTTGCAACTCATCGCCTCGTACGGACCGTTTTCTGGCTTTTTTAGAGGCACGCGAATTATCGCTTCCAAATAACGCATTTTTATTACTCTTATAGGCGTTTCACCACCAGCATGTACTCTCCTTCCTTCTTCAACATCTTCATCTTCACCTCCTCCACTACTTCCTGCACCTCGTCTGATAATAGGTAGACGAGGAGTGCCAAGCTGATATGGCAGAGATGAACCTTCTGTGAAAAAAAAAAGATTATTGTAATTTACAAAAAAAAAATCAAACCGAACAAATCCATTTCAAACTAGGCAGGTTTTACACTTGATGTGCAGAATCTCTCGCGGACAAAATAATTATGATGTTTTTTGGGGCTTTATTTTTCAGGAAACCTTAAATTTTTCTTTCAACCCAGTTAAGATATTTGAGATTTTTTTTCCAGATTCTGATAGCTTTTATCAAACTTTTGTTAAATTATTCGGAAAATTCTCAATTCTCAAAATATTTATAATATCAATTTTTTCTAAATCCACAATAAATTTCCAAATATTTCCTCAATTCATATTAAAATAAATTTAACGTTACCAAAATTCTGAAAATGTTTGAGACTTGAAAAATTTCAAAACTTCAAGAGTTTAAAAAATTTTAGAACCTATCAAATTTGAAAAAAAAATTTAATTTGGAAAATTTTTTGAAAATGAGCAATTTACCAAGAAAATTTCCTGAAAAAGTATTAAAATAAAAATAAAGTTTCAAAATCATGCATCTCTAATCAAAAATATCGTATGCGGCATGGATAAATTTTGGAAACTTTTCATAAAGTTTACAATTTTTTTCGGCATTTACAAAAATTACAAAATTCTCCAAATGTTTAAAAAAATTTTATAAAATTTCAAAATTTTCATAAAGTTAAAAATTTTTTATAAAATTTCGAAATTCTTATCAAATTAAAAATTTTGTTATAAAATTTCAAAATTTCACCTTCTGCTTCATGTGTATGAGTAGTAATATGCAGGTTACTAATTGGCATGTGATAACCAGATCCATAAGGGTTCAACATAGGATTTGATTCTGTAAAAAAAAAGATTATTGTAATTTAAAAAAAAATCAAACCGACCAAATCGATTTCAAACTAGGCTTAAAGTAGCAAAATAGCTATAAACTTTTGAAGTTTGTGAAATTCGAAAAAAAAATTTAATTTGTGACATTTTAGAAAAAAGAAGATATTTAAAAAAAAAATTTAATTTTTTCTGAATAAAAAATTGACTATACATTTTTGAAAATGTCCTAAATTTATATAAAAATGAAAACAAGTTTTCAAAACTCCTATATTTTGAAAATTTGGAAAATTCTCAAAATATTTTTAATTTCAATTTTTTGTAAATTCACAATAAATTTCCAAATATGTCCTCAATTTATATTAAAATAAATTTAACGTTTCAAAAATTCTGAAAATTTGTTGAAAATGTTTGAGACTTGAAAAATTCCAAAACTTTAAGAATGTAACAAATTTTTTAACCTTTAAAATGTTTTAAAATTTTATAAAATTTGACAAATTTGAAAAGTTTTTTTAAAATAAGCAACTTACCAACAAAAATTTCCTAAAAAAGTATTAAAATAAAAATAAAGTTTCAAACCCATGCACCTCTAATCAAAAATATCGTATGCGGCATGGAGAAATTTTGGAAACTTTTTTAAATTTTAATCTGAATTTCAGAAATATTTCGAAGGATATTTTTGGTAATTTCTAATTTTCATAAAGTTTACAATTTTTTTCGAAATTTACAAAAATTGAAAAATTCTCCAAATCTCTAAAAAAAATTAACGTCTTATAAAATTTCAAAATTTTCATAAAACTTCAAAATTTTCATAAAATTTCGAAGTTTTAATCAAATTTTAAATTCTGTTAGGAAATTTAAAAATTTCACCTGCTGCTCCATGTGGATGAGGATTTTGGGGGTCATGATTTGGTGGCACGTAATAACCTGGTACATAATGGTTCCACATTGCATTTATTTCTGTAAAAAAAAAGATTATTGTAATTTAAAAAAAAAAATCAAACCGACCATTTGTGAGACAAAATTTTCTACGAAGTTATACGAATTTCAGTTTTGCGCTTTATTTTGCAGATAACCTTACATTTTTTTCAAACCTCTATAACTTTTAACCCAATCAAGATATTTGAGGTTTATTTCCAGATTCTGATAGCATTTATGAAATCTTTTTTAAATCAATTGGAAAATTCAAAAAGGTATGAAAATAGCATAATAGCTATAAACTTTTAAATTTTGTGAAATAAACAAAAATTAATTAGTAACATTTTAGAAAATTAAAAAATTTTAAAAAAATTTTTAATTTTTTGCTGAATAAAAAATTTACTATACATTTTTGAAAATGTCCTAAATTTATCTACAAATAAAGTGAAGTTTTCAAAACTCCTACATTTTTAAAATTTGGAAAATTCTCAAAATTTTTTTAATTTCAATTTTTTGTAAATTCACAATAAATGTCCAAATGTGTCCTGAATTTATATTAAAATAAATGTAAAGTTTCCAAAATTCTGAACATTTGTTGAAAATCTTTAAAACTTGGAAGGTTGCAAAATTTTAAGAATTTAAAAAGTTTTAATAACTTTCAAATTTTTTAAGATTTTAGAAAATTTGAAAAATTAGGTAAATTTTGTTGATAATAGAACAATAATAGAACATTAATAGAAAACAATAATAGAAAATAATAGAAACAGTAATAGAAAAAAATTTCATTCAGTAAGATATTTTGTTTATTTATTGTTATTTTAATGGCAGTGTCTATTGATCATGAAATTTCGTGATAAATAGCCTAAATCGTTAAATCAGCTTTTAATCATGAAATTTTGTGATTAATGGCTGATCCATTCGTACTGGAAATGTTTACTTTTGACAACAATAAAAAAAAATAAAAAAATAAACACTGAATTAAAAAAAATTCACTTTTATTAAATGCATTTTCCTTAATACCTACAACATTTCAAAAATTTGCATAAAATATCAAAAATTTTAATAAAATTTCTGAAATTTTAATAACATTTCTGAATTTTTTATGAAATTTCCAAAATTCTTATAAAATTTGAAAAAATTTTATAAATTAAATTTTTTTATAAAATTTCAAAATTTTTATAAAGATTTAAAATTTCAATAAAATGTTAGGCTGTATCTAAGCGTCCCGAAAATTCGCTTCATGACAAAATATTGGACTAATTGATAAAATTTTAGTCTTTTTGAAATTTCATATTTTTTCTAAAATTTCAAACTTTTTATAAAATTTCAAAATTTTTATGTATACCATTAAGCCATTTCCCTTTCAGGGTAGGCGAGAAATTTTTCTTTTCTAGTTTTTTTTTTTTATTATTTATATTATTATTATTTATATATTTTTTTATTTTTCTAGTTTCTAGGTGGATAGTTTTCTTGTAGTTATAAATAACTACAAATTTGGGCTCACCACACCCATAATATGCCAACAGCACACAGTATTCTCGAATGGTCACCCATCCAAGTACTAACGCGCCCAACGCTGCTTAACTTCAGTGATCTGACGAGAACTGGTTTTTTCAGCGTGGCATGGCTGTTTATAAAGATTTAAAATTTCAATAAAATGTTAGGCTGTGTCTAAGCGTCCCGAAAATTCACCTTAAGAAAAATATTGGACTAGTTGATAAAATTTTAGTCTTTTTGAAATTTCATATTTTTTCTCAAATTTCAAAATTTTTATAAATTTTCAAAATTTTTATAAATTTTCAAAATTTTTATGAATTTTTATAAATTTTCAAAATTGTTATAAATTTTCAAAATTTTTATAAAATTTCAAAATTTTTATAAATTTACAAAATTCTTATAAAATTTGAAAAAATTCTATAAATTAAATTTTTTTATAAAATTTCAAAATTTTTATAAAGATTTAAAATTTCAGTAAAATGTTAGGCTGTGTCTAAGCGTACCAAAAATTCGCCTTATGAAAAATATTGGACTAGTTGATAAAATTTTTGTCTTTTTGAAATTTCATATTTTTTCTCAAATTTAAAAATTTTAATTAAATTTTAAAAATTTTTATAAAATTTCAAAACTTCTGAGAATTTTCAAAAAGTTTCAAAACTTACCGTAAATTTCCCTAAAATCATATTAAAATAGAAACAAAGTTTCAAAAATTTCTCGTTTCCTAAAATTTGAAAATGTTTGGTAATTCCTAAATTACCAAAAACTTAAAAATATTAGAAATTTTATATGTTTTTTGAAATGTTACAAAACTTAAAAAAAAAAAAAATTAATTTTGAAATTTTAAGAAAATTTTGAAAGGTTTGGAAATTTTTAAAATCTTCAAAATTTCTAAAATTTCTATTGAATTTAAAAATTTCCATAAAATTGAACATTTTTATAAAATTTCGAACTTTTTTGTAAAATTTGAAACTTTTTATAAAATCCTTAAAATCATCAAAATTTTGAAAAATTGTTAAGGTTTGAGAGTCTTGAAATCTTCAAAATTTGTAAGATTGTTCTACAATGAATAAAAATTATCTAAAATTTTTTAAATTTTTGGTTAATAAGAAATTGACGATAAATTTCCAAAAACTTCCTAAATTCACCATGGCAGTCATATTCATGTATTAAAATTTGTGTTATATTAGGCACACTTACCCAAAAAATTGATGAAAATTTCGGTTATGAAGAGTAGCATCCTGTCGTCGATCTTCATGTTCTCAGTACTTCAAGACAGTTTTCGGTATGGATGACTGATGAATAGGGAAGATTTCCACCGCTATATATACTAAAAATTGTCCTTAAGGCCATGTGACGAGTGGGTCACGTGACCGGATTCCTACCTTACCGACCCTTTTTTTATTTTTAAACTTATTTTCACACAAATAGCCACATCGAGTTGAAAATTTGGGGTAATAACTAAGAAGCACTAAGAAACGCGGTTCTGGTCCTGAATTTTTATAATTATAAAAAAATCAATTATGTACAAAAAAAAACTTTTTTCATTATTAGAATTAGAACTATTAGAATTGAGAATGCGACAGTAAAACTACGCGTGATGGAGGCAATGAAATATCTTCAAAGTAAAAAAAACAGTTAAAACTACAAATATTCCAGAGATTTCGCAATCTGCTATTTTCCTCATAAGATATCAGGGCCACCGGAAAAAATTTTGTCCAATTTCAAAAATTGTTATAAAATTTCAAAAAATGTCAAAATTCTTGGTTATTTAGAAATTCGCCATAAATTTCTATAAATTTCCGAAATTCGGGATGTGTAGTCAAACATTTTTCAGATGCTTGACTAGTCCATCGCCTTTTCCAACTCCTAAATTTTTTGGGACGACCGGACAGAGCCTAAAGTAGAAATAAAGTTTCCAAAGCTCCTTGATTTTTTAAATTTAGAAAGTTTGGAAATTTCTCAAAATTTTGTAAGATTTGATATATTTAAAAAAAAATTTTAAATGCATATTAAAATAAAAATTAAAGTTTCGGAAATCACTTTTTTTTAATTTGAAAAAGTTTGGTAATTCCTAAATTACCAAAATCTTCAAAATTTCCAAAATTTTTTTACTTTTTTTGAATATCGAAATTTTTATAAAATTTTTAAATTTCTATTAGATTATAAAATTTATAAAATTTCAAAACCTTCAGGGTAAGAGCGCTAATCCCCCCCCCCCCCCATAGTTGGCACCATTTTTTAATCTCTTAGATAATACTTTTTTTTAGCATGTTTTTCTTAAAGTAATTAATTTATACTTTTTGGTTTTTGGCACGCCCATAGTTGGGTTAAGGTGTCAAGAACTGGTGCTCTTACCCTGAAACATTTCAAAATGTTTATAAAATTACAAAGTCATGGGTTTTTGAGCACCGAATATTTGGAAAAAGGTCGCCAGCTAAATCGCTGATAAGGTCAAGCAGAGATGTCTTAGGTGGACATCATGATGTCATACAGAAAAGGAATTTATATATTTTGAAAATCGGTTTTTTATAGTAAAACTTTTTTCATTAACATAATTCAAAGTTGATGCAAGAATATAAAAGATGTGTTGATTCGAGTCGAATCGATTGTCCTTTAATATTAATACATTTTATTGAAGAGTAAGGAAGCTATGGTAATGCATAATATTTGAAAATACGGTTTTTTATAGTAAAACTTTTTTCTTCAACATAATTTAAAGTTAATGCAAGAATATAAAAGATCCATTGATTCGAAACAAATCGATTGACCTATAATATTAATACATTTTATGAAAGAGTAGGGAAATTATGGTAATTTATATATATTGAAAATCGGTTTTTTATAGTGAAACTTTTTTCTTCAACATAATTTAAAGTTGATGCAAGAATATAAAAGGTCCCTTGGTTCGAAACAAATCGATTGACCTATAATATTAATACATTTTATGAAAGAGAAGGGAAGTTATGGTAATTTATATATATATTGAAACTCGGTTTTTTATAGTAAAACTTTTTTCATTATCATAATTAAAATTTGATGCAAAAACAGAAAAGATGTGTTGATTCGAGTCGAATCGATTGACCTTTAATATTAATACATTTCATTGAAGAGTAAAGAAGCTATGGTAATGCCTAATATTTGAAAATACGGTTTTTTATAGTAAAACTTTTTTCTTCAACATAATTGAAAGTTGATGCAAGAACATGAAAGATTTCTTCGTTCGAGACGAATCGATTGACCTATAATATTAATATACATTCCATCGAATAGTAAGGAAGCTATGGTAATGCATAATATTTGGAAATACGTTTTTTTATATTAAAACTTTTTTCTTCATCATAATTCAAAGTTGATGTAAGAACATAAAAGATCCCTTGGTTTGAAACGAATCGATTGACCTATAACATTAATCCATTTTATTAAAGAGTAGGGAAGTTATGGTCATTTATATATTTTGAAAATCGGTTTGTTATAGTAAAACTTTTTTCATTACATAATTCAAAGTTGATGCAAGAACAGAAAAGATGTGTTGATTCGAGACGAGTCGATTGACCTATAATACTAATAAATGTAATTGAAGAGTAAGGAAGCTAAGGTCATGAATAATATTTCGAAAATCGGGTTTTTATAGTAAAACTTTTTTCATTGACATAATTCAAAGTTGATGCAAGAATATAAAAGATTCCTTGGATCGAGGCGAATCGATTGACCTATAATATTAATACATTTTATTGAAGAGTAAGGAAGCTATGTTAATGCTCATATTTGAAAATACGGTTTTTTATAGTAAATCTTTTTTCTTTAACATAATTTAAAGGTGATGCAAGAATATAAACGATCCCTTGGTTCGAAACGAATCGATTGACCTATAATATCAATACATTTTATTAAAGAGTAGGGAAGTTATGGTAATTTATATATATTGAAAATCGGTTTTTTATAGTAAAACTTTTTTCATCATCATAATTCAAAGTTGATGCAAGAACAGAAAAGATGTGTTGATTCGAGTCGAATCGATTGACCTTCAATATTAATACATTTTATTGAAGAGTAAGGAAGCTATGGTAATGCATAATATTTGAAAATAGGGTTTTTTATAGTAAAAATGTTTTCTTCAACATAATTTAAACTTGATGCAAGAACGGAAAAGATGCCTTGATTAAAGGCAAATCGATTGATCTATAATAATAATACACTTTATTGAAGATTAAGGCAGTTATGCTCATTCATAATATTTAAGTCATCTGCTCCAAACAGATAAACTTTTTTCATTGCCATAATTCAAAGTTGACGCATGAATAGAAAAGACTTTTTGATCCTAAGTTTTTAAATAGGGTAATTCTGACAATTTTTGTAAAGAAATCATAAAGCTGGGAAAGAGATAGGGTGCTACAGAACTTTTCCCATCCCTGTTCCAGGTCGAACAATTATCATTTCGAATACAAAATTTGATTTGTCGTTGTGTTAAAAAATTTTTTTGTATTATTTTGTAGTTTTGAATTTTGTGTACATTACTATTTTTAAATTGATCAAAATGAAGACTTTGGTTTGTCTATTATTGAAAAAAATAACTAATGCTTCCTCTATGAGGAAGCAAATACATTTGCTAACGGGAAGCAAGGTGCTCGTGAAATCAGCACCATATAATTATAAATACAAACAATGTGAATAAATGTGAATAAATAATATGTGAATAAATAACAATTCAACGTACGATAAAATGTCACGAGAGTTAAAAGTTTTATTTTGTGCAAGAAATTGATAAAGAGATTTTTGAAAAAATATATTTTTTTAATCAGGCACAAGGCCAAAAAACAAAGGTTTTTAAGCCTTTTTGCTCCCTACATTCAAAATGGGTAAAATTTAACTAATTACTAGTGAAATTTTTCAGATTCTATTAGCAAAAAGTGAACCACCATAGATTGGTTAGAATTATTAATTCTAGTATTCGAGATATCTCCTAATTCAATAGTGGAAAAATAATTTTTTGGTAGAAATACAATTATTCAGAATTGCGTATATAATAATTTAAAAAAAGTTATGAGCATGATAAACGTGAAAAATCGATAATATTCATAAAACGAAGCGATGGTGTAGAATTTTTATCTCTATTATAACAATAAGAAGGCCATATTGAGACATTGATAACGAGACCTAGTTTGTTCCTATTTTCGTAAAACTGCGTTCTAGTTATTTAAACAAAGTTAAAGAAAATAAGCTTCCTTTCCAATCTTAAAAATATAGTGGATCAATATGGGATCAATATGGACCAATATAATAATTAATTATGCACATTCAGGATCCTCATACGCTACTTTCCTTACAATTAAAATTTTTTTTTTTTTGGTTGCATATTTAAATAGATAAATTTACTTCGGAATGTATGTAACTATTAAAAAATGTTATAAAAATGGAAAAATTGAAAAATACAAAATTTTAATAAACCAACACGATGGTGTCACATTCTTAACTCTGTTGGAACTATGAGGTCGTATTCTGAAATTGTAAACATGACGTATCCTGTCTTAATGTAAAAGTATTGCCTTCCGATTGTTTTGACAAATTGAAGAAAAATGAGAATTGTTCAGGCTCTTAAAATTACAGTGTTAAAAATAAAAAGTGGACCTTTCCAGTTCAGAAAAAAAGTTAAAACCGAAAAATGTCTCCCTTTCAAATTAATACAAATGTTATGAATAAAGAATGTCCCTCTTTCAATTCAGAAAAAAAAAATTGAACATGAAAAATTGTTAAAAATAAAAAGTTTCTCTCGAAAGATTCGGAAAAAAATTGCAAATAACAAATTTTTTCTTTCAACTGAAGAAAAATGTTAAAAATGAAAGAGCTACCTTCTCCGATTTAGAAAAAAAAATAAAAACCAAAATTCCCTTACTTACAACTCAATAAAAGTGTTAAAAATAAAAAAATAAAGAAATGATGCCCCATATATTAAAGGACCTCTAATTTTGTGTCTTACATTATTAAAATTTTGATAAATTCATGATTAGAAGATTTTTTAATCAAGAAACAAAAACAAATTTCCCCCCAAAAAATAGTTTAATTTTCAAATAAGTAGTTCAATTTTCCACCACAGTAGTTTAATTTTAAACCAAAAATATGAATTTCAATAAGAACGTCCATTGTCAACCAAATAGTTTAATTTTCTACCAAGTTATTAAATTTTCAAGCTAAAAAGACGAATTTTCTGCAAAACAATTGAATTTTCAAGAAAAGAAGATTTTAATTTGTGAAAAGACCAATTTTCAGCTAAGAAAATTAATTAATAACCAAAAATGAAACCAATGTTCAAAAAAATAGTTAAATTTTCAACAAATGAGATGAATCTTCAGGAATAACTGAAAAATCTCGAAAAATGAAATTCCCGGTACTGTGAAACTGGAAAATTCCCGAATTCAAAAAATTAAACAAATATTTTTTTTAATAAATATTATTCATTAAAATAACAATAATTGGAAAATTTATATTTCTGGATGAAAATTTTTGTTTGAAAATGTGCGTAGTATTTAAAGAAAAATTTTGACATTCTCAAAAATCAAATTTTTAATTAAAAAAAAAAAATAATAAAAAGGCACTTCGAGATAAATCAGTGCTAAATGAAATCCTGCGAAGTTTGTTTGGAAAATTTTATTAGGTTCGGAGAAAAATTTAGTGAGAAATTTCTTTTTCGTTCGAAGCGTACGTGTTTTTAAAATAAATTTTTTATAAAATTTTGAATTCAAACAATAATTTTTCAAAAACTTTGAACATGGAAAAAATTTCTTTGCGTGAAATATTTGATTACTTTATTTTTAATAAATAGATATTATTTAATAAATAATCATTTTTTTAATTATTCAAATTCGAGAATTTTCTAGTTCGAAACCCTCATTGAGGGTTTTTATTTATATCAATTGTTATAAAAATGAAATTTTGCCAACATTCAATTATATAACATGTATTTATTTCAGTTGAATAATTTTGAATTTATTTTAGTGATATATTTCTTTGATCGGAAGAAATATTTGTTTGGAATGGTCTCCTTCGCATTTTACATTAAACGGAAAATTTCTTCAGAGCAAATGAATTTCTGATTTAATAAAATAATTATTTTCTTGAGACACTATTTCGATCAAAATTTGCCTTTCTCAGTAGAAAATTAATCTTCCTCGTTGAAAATTCACAATTTTATTTGAAAATTCAACTTTATGGTGAAAAATTAATCTTATTGGTAGGAAATTTAACAATTTTGTTAAAAAGTCATTTTTTGTTTGAAAATTCAATTCTTCTGTTGAAAATTCGTCTTTTCGGATTGAAAATTTAACTAATTTGAATGAATGATTTATTTCTTTGCTGGAAAATTAAACCATATCGTTGAATATCTTTTTTTGATTGAAAATTATTTTTTTTTCAATTGACAATGTAAGTATTCCAGTTGAAGATTCTTCATTTTAGTTGAAAATTCATTCCTTGATTACCAATTTGACTATTTTCTTGAATATCCTATTTTTTACAAAAGATTTATTTTTTAATTGAAATTGTAAGTATTTCATTTTTGGTTGAAAATTTATCTTTTTTAGTTAAAAATTCAACTGTTATTTGGATGAAAATTTATCTTTTTTTATTTGAAAATGTAACTACTTGGTTGAAATTTGAACTACTTTGTTAAAAATTCATTTTTCTGTTTGAAGATTCTTGATTTCAGTTGAAAATAATTTGGTTGAAAATTCAACTATTTTGTTGGAAATTCGGTTTTATTGGTTGAAAATTAATTTTTTAAACTGAAAATTTAACTTATACATTTTTTATTATAAGTTTATCTTTTTGAGTTGAAAATTCACCTATTTCGTTGAAAATTTGTTTTTTTTTTTGTAGAAAATTAAACTTTTTGGTTGAAAATTCAACTATTTGGTTAATATTCGAACTACTTGTTAAAATTTTTATTATTTTGTTAGAAATTCGTAGTTTTTTGGTTGAAAATTTATTTTTTGAATGTAGATTCAACTATTCCAGTCGAAGATTCTTCATTTTAGTTGAAAATTCATTCCTTGATTACCAATTTGACTATTTTCTTGAATATCCTATTTTTTGCAAAAGATTTATTTTTTAATTGAAATTGTAAGTATTTCATTTTTGGTTGAAAATTTATCTTTTTTACTCAAAAATTCAACTGCTATTTGGATGAAATGTTATCTTTTTAGTTGAAAATTTAACTACTTGGTTGAAAGTTGAATACTTTATTAAAAATGCATTTTTCTGGTTGAAGATTCTTGATTTCAGTTGAAAATAATTTGGTTGAAAATTTGACTATTTTGTTGGAAATTCGGTTTTATTGGTTGAAAATTAATTTTTTTAACTTAAAATTTAACTTATACATTTTTTATTGTAAGTTTATCTTTTTGAGTTGAAAATTCAACTAGTGGGTTGAAAATTCATCTATTTTTTTTTTTTTTTCAATTACATTTTCCTAGTTTTCCATAGAAATTCACAATTATTCAAAAATGCGTGGATTAATAAAAAATATATTGCTTAAAAGTCTGTGAATAAATAATGGCTCGTCGTAGGAGAAAATATCGCAAGCGAAAAGCTGTCATCTTTAGTTAAAGATTAATAAAAAAATGTTAAACAAATTCAATATGCTCATTGAGGGTTTTTATTTATATCAATTGTTATAAAAATGAAATTTTGCCAACATTCAATTATATAACATGTATTTATTTCAGTTAAAGAATTATGAATTTATCTTAGTGATATATTTCTTTCATCGGAAGAAATATTTGTTTGGAATGCTCTCCTTCGTATTTTACATTAAAAGGGAAATTGCTTCCAAGCAAATGAATTTCTAATTTAATAAAATAATTATTTTCTTGAGACACTATTTGGATCAAAATTTGCCTTTCTCAGTAGAAAATTTCGTTGAAAATTTGTCGTTTTTGGTAGAAAATTAAACTTTTTGGTTGAAAATTCAACTATTTAGTTAATATTCGAACTACTTGTTAAAAATTTAATTATTTTGTTCAAAATTCGTAGTTTTTTGGTTGAAAATTTATTTTTTAAATGTAGATTTAAGTATTCCAGTCGAAGATTCTTCATTTTAGTTGAAAATTCATCTCCTTGATTAAAAATTTGACTATTTTGGTGAATATTTGATATTTTTGTGAAATTTTTTTTTACAATAAAAATGTAAGTATTTCATTTTGGTAGAAAATTTATATTTTTTATTTGAAAATTCAACTGTTTGGATGAAAAATTATACATTCAGTTGAAAGTTCAACTGCTTGGTTAAAAATTCATGTATTATTTTTAAATGCGTCCTTTTTGGTGGAAAATTCAATTCTTTGGTTAAAATATATTCTACTTTGAAGAAAATTCAACAATTTTTTGGAAAAGTCTTTTTTTGTTGTTGAAAGTTCAACAGTTTTGCTAAAAATTCGTCTTTTTGGGTTATAAATTCAACTTGTTTGTTAGAAAATTGAAGGATTTGGTTGACAATTACCATTTTTTTTTAAATAACAATTTTGTTGAAAAGTATCCTTTTTGTTTGAAAAGTTAAAAGGTTTTGTTGAAAATTCGTCTTTTTGGTTGACTTCAACTGGGTTTTTATTTAAAATAAAATTTTTTTTGGGTTGATATATCAATTTTGCATTATATTTTTTGTTGAGAAATCATCTCTTTTGGTTAAAAATTAATCTACTTTGTAGAAAATTTCACTGTATGGTTAAAAAGTCAATATTTTGTTTGAAGATTCTTCATTTCAATTGAAAATTGATCACTTTGTTTGAAAATTTAAACATTGATATTTTTTATTAGAAGATTCAACTATTTGGCTGAAAATTTATATTTTTCAGTTGAAAATTTATGTATTTTTTTAAACATTCGACTTTTTGGATAGAAAATTAATGTTCTTGGTTAAAAAATTCACTATTTTGTTGAAAATTTGACAATTTTGTTAAAAAAGAAACCATTTTGTAAGGCCTCAAAAGAAAGAATGGTTTCGTTAATCAGCTATTTTGGATAAGAATTCAAAAAGTGAGACCATTTTTAAAATTTTTGAGACCATTTTTTTTTAATTTAAAAATTCTATGTACGGCTATCCATAGTACTCGAAAATTCGAACAATTATTCCTCATGACTTTTGTCGATAAAAATAAAATTATCAGAGTTACAGCATTTTCAAAATTCAAAAAAACAAACGAAAATGATAATTTCAAGCCAGAGAACGCACAAAAAAAAAAATTTCGTGGAAAGAAAAATGTTGCTTTTTAAAAGCCCTACAAGATTATTACAACTTCTTGAATTTTTCGAAAAATCGAAAATTCAACTTTTGATCGCACAAAAAATAATCAAAAATTCCATTTTGCGATAAAACTATGCAAGATACGAGAAAAAATGAACCAAAAAAAATTGTACACCCAAAAACTATCTACAAATTTGTTATTCATCACTTTTTTTATAGGACATGTAGTTTTTGTTTTATTCGTAAAAAACAACATTGAAAATAAAAAAATTAAATTTTTAGACAAGCGACACATGCTACGAAAGAAGAATAATAGGACAAAAGTTGTTCGCCCAAAAAAAGACAAATTTGTTATTAATCATTTTTTGATAGGATGCGTATTTTTTGTTTCATTCATAAAAAACAACACTAAAAATAAAAAAATTAAATTTTTCTACCAAGGACAAAGTTATCAAAAAAAAGGATAGACAAAAGTGGCTCTTCCAAAAAATAGTAAAAACTCATTCAAATTTGTCATCAATAACTTTTTGATAGAACGCGTAGTCTTTGTTTTAATCGTAAAAAATAAGATTAAAAATAAAAAAAAAATTTTTTTTTGAAAAACTTCAGAAGTTACGAAAAAACAAAAATAGACAATATTTCTTCGCCCAAAAAGGATCTACAAATTTGTTATTAATAATTTTTAGATCGAACAAGTAGATTTTCTTTCAATTGTGAAAAAGAAGATTAAAAATGAAAAAATTAAATTTTTGGAAAAATGACACAAGAGACGAAAAAAATGAAAAGAAAAAAGTTGTTCAACCAAAATATATCTACAAATTTGTTATAAACTCTTGTTGTAAAAATATTTCACGAATAAAAAAAATAACTTTCTGGAAAAAGGACACAAGCTACAATAATATTTTACTTAAGAAAAATTGTCACCTAAATTATATCTACAAATTTGCTCAGAACCACCTCACGCTAGGATGTATATTTTTAGTTTGACAAATTTAAACAAATTAAATTTATAGAAAAACGACACAAATTGCAATAAAATGTTTCATAACAATTTTTTTAATAGGACGCGCACTTTTTCTTAATTATAAAAACAAGTCAATGAAAATACTGTTGTTTCAATACCAATGAATATTATGAATTGTAATAATGTAAATTTATTGAAATGATACATTTTTCATATTAGCTGAAAATTAAAATTAGTGCAAAATAAAGAACAATTATTAAAGTAAATGTTAAAAAATAAAATTTGCACTGAATTTTGTAATATCTGAATTAGCAGCCCCAGACCGAAGGAGCTTTAACAAAAGAGAATTCACAATCACCAAATTACAGTTGTAGATGCTTTGACCTTTAATTTTAAAAGGCGCACAAATGTGGGAGAAATACAAAGACAGAGCACATTCGAATACTTGCTAGAGAGTTGAACTAATTTTTTAAAAATTTAATTTTTTTGGTTGAAAAGTCAACTCATTGGACGAAAATTTTAATATTTTGTTGAAAATTCATTTCATTTTTGGTTGAGAATGGATTTTTTTTCGTTAAAAATTCGCGTAATTTGTTAAAAATTCGTCTCGTTTTGTGAAAAATCACATCTTCGTGAAAAATTTATCCATTTTGTTAAAAATGCAACTGCTTAGTTAAAAATTAACTTCTTTCGTTCGAGGATGCAATTATTTTGTTGCAAATTCGTATTTTTTGTTGGAATTTAAGTGTTTTTTATTGAGAATTTTTTGTTTTTGAAATATTAACTATTAAATTTTTCGTTGTCAAGACATTTTTTTTATAAAAAATCAAGCACTTAGTTTAAAGTTGAACTACTTTGTAAAAAATGCTTTTTTTGTTGAAGATTCATCATTTTAGTAAAAAATTCCAGTATTTGACTGTAAATTATCATTTTTCTTAAAAATTCAACTTTTTCTACAAAATTCGTCTTTTTGGCTTGAAAATTCATATTTTTGGTTGAAAATTGAACTACTTTGGTACAAAATTAACGATTTCCGTTGAAAATGTAACTGTTTATTTAAACATTGATTCTTGGTAGCAAATTTATATATTTTGTTTAAAATTCGTCTGTTGGGGTAAAAAATTAATCTTGTTTGTTGAAAATTCATCATTTCGGTTGAGAATTCAACTGGTTGAAATATATTTATTTTTTTAAATTGAAATTTAAGGGTTCACTTTTTTGGTGAATATTTATCATTTTAAATTGCAAAATCAACTATTTCGTTTGAAATTCCACTTTCTTGATCGAAAATCAACTTTCTTCTTAAAAATTCTAGTTTTCCGGTTGAAAGGTAAACTTTTTTTTCAAAAATTTACTTTTTTTGCTTAAAAACTGAACTATTTTGTTGAAAAATCGTCCTTTTGGGTACAAAATTAATCTTGTTTGATAAAAATTCATAGTTGTGATTGAGAAGTCAACTATTTTTTTAATTTTAATTTTTTAGTGGAATTCAACTGGTTGAAAAATGTTTTTTTTCTGGAAATTATTTTTTTTGTTTTAACTCAAAATTTAAAGTTTTCATTTTCGGTTAAAAATGTATACTTTTTGATTGAAAATTCACCTTTCTTGATTGAAAATTTAAAAATTCTATAGTAATGCTGCATAGTTGTGTTTTTTTCTGGATTTTTAAACTTTTTTACTTTTTACGTAGCGATAAACAATTTATTAATGTTTATAGCTATCTTTTCTCAGAATAATGTTAGAAATTTTAGAGTTTTTCTAAAATTTTCAGTTTTTTTTTTGCTTTTTAGTTAGGAAGGAATAGTAAATATTAACATGAATATTGATTTAAACAAAAAGGCTCTCAGTATAACTACTTTAAAGAAAATTTACATTCAATATGATCCATATAGAAAATTTGAAAAAATATATCAAATATCGGTTTTATTTCAAAAAAATATGTACCTAAATTCATACAAAAATTGTTTAAAAAATGATCATCTCTAATGTTTATTTATTATTCGTTTATAACTAAAAAGTCCAAAGAACGTAATTTTTTTAGAGAAAACCGCAATTATTTAGCAAAAAAAGACCAAACGAGGGAATTCGAACCCAAAAGATTAGTTTTCTACCAAAAATGCCGAATTTTTAACTAAAAAAGGTCAATTTTCAACCAAAAATGACAAAGTTACATTTTCGGGTTAAAAAATTAATTGAAAATTAGAAAAACGGATTTAGAAGAAAATAGATAAATTTTTAACCAGAGATGAACATTCAACTAAAAAAATAAATTGTTAACAAAGTCGTTCAACTTTTACGCAAGTAGGTTTTTTCAATTTAAAAAAATCAATTATTAACCAAAAATGGGAGTTACATTTTTATTTGAAAAAGCTAATTTTTTAACAAAGAAAAAATTGAGTTCAACAATACGCTGTGAGCAAAAAACAATTTTTCTCGAAATTTTTTTTTCTTAAAAATTTGGCTATCGAAATTTTTGCAAATAAGAAATTTAGTTGTTTCTGTTGAAGCCTATAACGCGGTGGCGAAAAAAAAATTCTCGAAAATTTGTTTTCAAAATTTTGCTTTTTCTGGATAATGATCTTGCTCGAGCAAGAGTCCAAAAATCATCATTGTCCAGGAAAAGCAAAATTTTGAAAAAAAATTTTCGAGAAATTTTTGTTTTCGTCACCGCGTTATAGGCTTCAACAGAAACAACTAAATTTGTTATCTGCAAAAATTTCGATAGCCAAATTTGGAAGAAAAAAAAAATTTCGAGAAAAATTGTTTTTTCCTCACCGCATATTGTTGAACTCAATTTTTTGTTTGTTGAAAAATTAGCTTTTTCAAAATCTAGGTTCCTCATATCAATGTTTGACTAACCTTCATATGAAATTACATTCTCAAAAGAGTAAAATTTACATTATTAAATTCCTCTAATTGCAACTGAAATATGTGTCTCACTTTATCACAATTAACTTTTTTAATGTTCAGTTTATACTTAATTGGTCTGAAGGATATATGTGTTGCTTTTTTTATTAAAAGGGACATTTGCAGTACAGGGGTTGTGTGATAACGTAAATTAGAATACATGTCTTCCCTTCAACAAAGCTGCTGAACTCTTCCCGTTTTATCCCCTTTTATCCCCTTTTGTCCCTGTTTCTCTTTTTCGTTCCTGACCCGACTCGTGATCTCCGGGTATACATATTCGACGCACGATGAAAGCGTGGCTTGGCCACGTAATGTGACGCCAGTATGAAAATGAGGACGAACCTCCTAGAAACGAGCTGCAACCCCGAGAACCGTTATCACCCTTCCCTACAGTTTTTTTTGGCCATTTGCGAGCTTTATTGTACTTTCGACGTGACATTTTTCCTATTGCTATAACTGTGGTACACTAATGCTTTCTCTCCGCCTTGCAAAACTATATCACAAAAAAAGGGAATGTTTTACATTTTCATACAAAGTGAAACTGATAGAAAAATTGTGCTGCAGCTCTTTTTAATCTTCGATTTAATATCAAAATGATCCAATTTTGGGATCAAAACTATTTTTGTGCGATCTATGATGTATGATGACTTTGTGAGGCTCTTCACCTTGGTTGATTGCTAGAGAGGTTGAATTTCCCTGACTTTTTTCTAACAAGTTTTCATTTTCCCTGGGCGTTCTAAATTTTTCTTCTAGGTATAAAAACAACCTTACACCTAGGAGATCAATAATTTTAATTTGAAAAAATTGTGTTTTCAAATTTATTTTCAACACTTTTCATAAAAACAGAATTTCAGAAGGAGACATCCACAAATTACGTAATAAATACATAAAGTACATTAAGTTTCAAACAAAGAGTCGAGTTTTTGATACAAACAAAGAAAAAGATAAATTTGAACCAAAAATGAAAGAATTTAAATTTTTAATTATAACAATTAAATTTTTAACCAAGAAAAAAAGGAATTTTTAACAAAATATAGTATACATACGTAAACCTATACATACGAATTTTCAACTAAAAGAGATAAATATTCAAGCAAAACCTTTTAATCCAGAAGATTTTCTAACAAGAAAAATAAGTTTTCGACAAAGAATGGAATAGTTAAATTTTCAGTTGAAAAAATTAGTTCTCAAATAAAATGATAAACCTTCAACCAAATGAATTTTCAACCAAAGACTTGAATTTTCAATTCAAAAGATTTATTTTCTATTGAAAAAGATAAATTTTCAAGAAAATACATTAATTTTCAACTAAAAAATATAAATTTCCAACCAACAATAGAATAGGTATATTTTAAGTTAGAAAAAAAATTCTCAACTGAAAGAAAACGAATATTCAGACCAAAAAAAATTTATATTTGAACAAAAATAGAACAGTTAAATTTGGAATAAAAAGAATGAATTCTCGATCAAGTGAAATAAATGTTTAATTAAATAGTTCAATTTTTAACCGAACATGACATTTTAACCAAGAAAATTAAATTTCTAGCAAGAAAGATACATTTCCCACAAAAACTGAAATAGTTACTTTTAAAGTTGAAAAATTAATTTCTAACTGTAATTTTTAACCTAATTGTTGAATTTTCAAACAGAGTAATGAAACTTCGATTTAAAAAAAAAATGAATTTTCAAAACAAAAGTAGAATCGTTGATATTTCCACCAAAAATATTTAAATTTTCAATAAAAAACAGTTTAATTGTACCAAAAATACAAACTTTTAACAGAATAAATGAATTTTTAACTAAAAATATTAATTATCCACCAGAAAACACTAATTTTCAACAAAAGACATGAATTTTCAACCGAAAATAGAATAGCTAAAAATATAAGTTTTAACTAAAATGATGAACCTTTCACCAAGCAAATGAATTTCCTACCCAAAAGATTAATTTTTTATCGAAAAATATAAATTAAAAAATATATATATATATTTGGATGATTTTTTGGTTTTTTTTTAATTCAACTTGGCAACTTTACAAATTTTTCCGTTCGCCGAGAAAACTCTGATTTCTTTCAGAATTTTGAAAAAATATTTAGAGGTCGCTCAAGGCCATCTTAGGGGAAAAATGGATATTCTTAATTAAATTGACGCTATTTATTGATTATTCATTTCTGGCGCGTATGAATTGTGATCTTTACAATTCAATATTGCACTCAGATTTTTTCAGATTATTATAATGACATTCAAAAGTGGCTCAAGGTCATTTTAGGGCAACAGTGGTCATTCTTAATTGAATTGACGCTATTTATTGATTATTCATTTCTGGTGCGTATGAATTGTGTTCTTCACAATTCAATATTGCCCTCCAATTTTTTTCAGATTCGTACAATAACATTTAAAGGTCACCCAAGGCCATTTTAGGGCAAAAATGGATATTCTTAATTAAATTGACGATATTTATTGATTAATTATTTCTGGCGCGCATGAGTTTTATTCTTTACAATTCAATATTGCACTCAAATTTTTTCAGATTATTACAATGACATTCAAAAGTGGCTCAAGGTCATTTTAGGCCAAAACTGGTCATTCTTAATTGAATTAACGCTATTTTTTGATTATTTATTTCTGACGCGTATGCATTTTGTTCTTTACAATTCAATATTGCACTCAGATTATTTTCAGATTTTTACAATAACATTCAAAGGTCGTTCAAGGTCATTTTAGGGCAAAGGTGGTCATTCTTAATTGAATTGACGCTATTTATTGATTATTCATTCCTGGCGTATATGAATTGTGTTTTTTACAATTCAATATTGCCCTCCAATTTTTTCAGATTCTTACAATAAGAGTTAAAGGTCACTCAAGGCCATTTTAGGGCAAAAATGGATATTCCTAATTAAATTGACGCTATTTATTGATTAATTATTTCTGGCGCGCATGAATTTTATTCTTTACAATTCAATACTGCACTCAGATTTTTTCAGATTATTACAATGACACTCAAAGGTGGCGCAAGGTCATTTTAGGACAAAAATGGTCATTCTTAATTGAATTGACGTTATTTATTGATTATTTATTTATGGCGCGTATGAATTGTTTTCTTTACAATTTAATATTGCACTCAGATGTTTTTCAGATTTTTACAATAACATTCAAAGATCGTTCAAGGCCATCTTATGGTTAAAATGGCTATTCTTAATTATATTGACGTTATTTATCTATTATTCATTCCTGGCGTATATGAATTGTGTTCTTTACAATATAATATTGCCCTCCGATTTTTTTCAAATTTTTACAATGACATTCAAAGGTGACTCAAGGTCATTTTCTTAATAAGATGTTGATTCAATTAAATTTGCTCTAGTTTGTTTTTGAGAAACAGTGTCAATGTATTCATTGTGGCAATCAAATTAGTCAAAAGGTTTAATAACTGCGTGTGATAATACTTCAAGGTCATTCAAGGTCATTTTGCGAAAAATGGTGATTCAAAAATTTTTCATTTTCATGGTAGTTATTTTTTTTTTTTTAATTTTGCTTTGAATTAAAAATAGAAAATGTTAAAATCAGTAGGATATTAAAAAGCTCACTTTTTTCCTAATAACCTTGAATGTCCTTCAAATAATATGCCAAACATTTATCAAACAACTTAACTATTTTTTTTGCCCAAATGAATAAACTGAAACTGCTTCTCTATAGAAAAAAAGACTAGAGAAAATTTCATTGAATCAACATTTTATGAAGAAAATGACATTGAACCACCTTTGAATGTCATTGTAAAAATCTGAAAAAAATCTGAGTGCAATATTGACTTGTCAAGAACAAAATTCATACGCGTAAGAAATAAGTAATCAATAAATAGCGTCAATTCAATGAGGAATTACCATTTTTGCCCTAAAGTGACCTTGAGCCACCTTTGAATGTCATTGTAAAAATCTGAAAAAAATCTGAGTGCAATATTAAATTGTAAAGAACAAAATTCATGCGCGCCAGAAATAATTAATCAATAAATAGCATCAATTTAATTAGGAATAGCCATTTTTTCCTCAAATGGACATGAGCAACCTTTGAATGTCATTGAAAAAAATCTAAAAAAAAATCTGAGTGCAATATTGAATTGTGAGGAACAAAATTCATGCGCAACAAAAATGAATAATTAATGAATAGGGTCAATTTAATTAGGAATGGCCATTTTTCCTCTAAAATGGCCTTGAGCAGCCTTTAAATGTTATTGTAAAAATCTGAAAAAAATCTAATTACAATTTTAAATTGTGAAGAACACAATTTACTTGTGCCAGGAATGAATAATCAGTAGATAGCGTCAATTTAATCAAGGATGGCCATTTTCGCCCTATAATGACCTTGAGCGACCTCTGAATATTTTTTTTTTCGATTCTGAAACAAATCAGAGGTCAAAAATGTATAAAATTCGTCTTAATAATAGACGAGAGTTTTACTTCCTTGTATTTAGTTGTCGTATGCTGTAAAAATGTTTGCAGCTTTTTAAGCTTTTTTCTGAAGTTTTTTCTACTAGAAACTTTAATTGAAAAAAAATAAACTTTGAGACATTTTAAAAACAATAAAAAATAAGCGAATGAGGCTTTTCAATGTAGAATTAAAATTTTCCTCTTATTTTGAAAAATATCAGAAATATAAATTTATTTTTACTTTTTTCACCCTTTCTCCATTTTTGATGAGAAGGGTTGTTTCAATGAACAAAGAAGATGTGTTCCATAGAAGACTACAACTTTCATTTCAACGATTTTTTCATACAACTAATAATTTTGAAGTAAATAAAGGTAAACTTGATTTGTAGGCTTTTCCAGGCAATTTTGAAAGAATTCTTTCGGAAAATTTTTCTTGCTCGGGACCAAATTTTACATAGTTACCTTTTATTTAAAAAAGATAATAGAGCCCCAGGGTCCTTCATTTTCTGTTTTTATTTTAGTCTACGTCCTAATATACATACCTAATAGTATTGTAAAAGGTATTAAATAGCAATATAGAATTTCTTTTAAAAGTTGAGTTGAAACTGTGACACCTAATTTATTTCTCTATTAACTTTTTTTTAAAACTTTGATGTAATGAAAAAATGAAAAACCTAGTTTTGATTCTTTTAAAGTGAACGAAGTGAAAATGTCTCTATTTTACGAAAAGTGAGAAATCATAACGTGTATTCTAATTTCCTGTTTAAATTTTAATGAAACTATTAACCCAGGATTCACACATTCCGGACGATCGTTATCCCAGATTTAGGTTCCCACTTCCCCGATAATTTGAGGTTTCTTCCCAGCAAGTCTCACAGAAATGAGGAGCTTAGTGCCTATGGCTATTATCCTCTATGCATGAATTTTAGTAATCTTCAAGATCCAAGATTCAGTACTAACCTTTTTAGCACATATATTCTCACGAAATTCTGGCCCATAATGCATTTTTCTGATTTATTTATAAAACCTTTAACTCTCCCTAAAAAATTAGTCAAAGTAGGCACCGTGCGCCTACAAAAAAGAATTTCGCCTATTTAGATGTTAATGAAGTTGTTCAAATCTCCCCCTCCCAGACTGTCCTTCCCCTGTCCCCTACCCCCCTCCCTGCGCTTCCAACTTCGCCCCTCCCTTCTCCAACTTCTTCCTCATCTACTCCCCCTCTTCTCATTTCCGCAGCTAACACCCCCTTCCCTACTTCCGTATCCCACATTCACTCTCCCTTCCCCACCATTATTTCCCTTCACTTCCCCAACATTTTCCCCCTCCACTCCCCCCCCCCTCCCTCATTTCAACCCACTAATCCTACTTCCACTCTCCTCATTTCTCCTCACTTCCCTTAGTTGCCCCCTCCAGCTTTCCCTACTCCCCCTACATTCATTCCCACCTGATTCTCCTACTTCTCCGGTCATCTCCACTCATTTCCCCGTCCCGGCCCCACCTTTCTCCTACTTCCCCTCTGCGCCCATCCACCATTTCCTATATTTCCTCTCCCCTCATATTCGATCACTTCCTCCACTCCACATCCCTACATTTCTCCTTACATTTTCTACTTCCCCGCCCCTCATTTTCCCCCACTTTACCTACCTTTTCTCCCATAATTTCCCCTCACTTCCCCTACTTTCCCTCACATCATTTCCCTTCACTTTTCTCCCCACCACTCTCCTGATTTTCAACCACTTCCCTACCCCTCATTTCCCTCCGATACCCTCCCTTGCCTAATTCCCCTCCCCTCACTTCCCCACCTTGAAAAAAATAAATTCCTTTCAATAAAATTGTTGTGGTTACTTTATTAAATTTAATTTAAAATGCTTTCAATTTCTAGCATTTCCGGTAAAAATATTGCATTTTCAACAAAATAGATAAATTTTTTAATAAGCACAGAAAAGAGCAAATTTTCAGACAAATAGGAAAATCTTTAAACATTTTAGTCAAGCAGTGGCATTTTCAACAAAAAAAAATGAAATTTCGTCCAACAGAGATGAATTTTTAAATTAAGAAAACGAATTTTCAACTAAAAAAGATCAATTTTCTAACAAAACTGGATTAGTGAAATATTCAGTTGAAAAGTTAATTTTTGAAAAGCAAAAAAAAAATTTCAACAAAATAGTTTCATTTTGTAGTTGAATTTTCAACCAAAAAAAGATAAATCTTCAACGAAAGATGTAAAATGATAAGTTTCATAATTTTTTAACCAAAAATACAATAATTAAATTTTGAAATCAATAAACTAATTTTTTTTAAATGCTTCAATTTTCAGGCAAAGAGATGAATCTTTGAAGAATAAAATAATTTTTCAAGAAAAGTAGTTTAACTTTCAACCAAGTAGTTGAATTTTCAACGAAAAAAGATAAATTTACAGCAAAAAATGGAATAGTTACATTTTCAAAACAAACAAAAAATTCAACACAATAGTTACATTTTCAACAAAAGAGATGAATTTTCTAATAAAAAAAAATGGGATCAATTTTTAACTACAATGATGAATGTTTAACCAATAGAAAAATCGATTTTTAACAAAGTAGTTCAACTTTAAACCAAAAAGATTAATTTTTAACAAAACAAAAAAAAATGTTTAGGACAATAGTTAAATTTTCAACAAGAGATAAATTTATAACTAAAATGATTAATCTTCAAACAAACAAAAAAATCATTTTGATCAAAGTAGTTAAAAATTCAACTAAATAGGTTTTAAATTCAAAAAGATAAATTTAGAACTAAAACTAAAGGAGAACTAAATTTTCAGTCAAAACAATTTATTTCCAACAAAGAAAACAGTAACTTTCAACAAAATAGTTAAATTTTCAACCAAAGTGATGAATCTTCGATAAAAAAAAATTAATTTTCAAAAAAATATGTAATAGATGTAAATTTCTGCAAAACAAATTAATTTTGACTTAAAAATAGTTTAATTCAACCAAAAAGACGAATTATTTAATTCGAATTTTTTTTTTAAATTATTAAATTTCTATTGAAATTATTAAATTTGCAGCCAGACAGTTCAATTTTCAATAAAAAAGTTTATTTCCAACTAAATAGTTGAATTTTCAAGCTAAAAGGGCGAATTTTTAAGAGAACATTTTAATTTTTATCCAAAAAGGTTTTTAAGAAGTTTAGGTTTGGTTTTTAAGAAAATTGTTAAATTTTCAACAAAATAATTAACTTTTGATCAAACTAATTCAACTTTCGTCAAGATAATAAAATTTTCAACCAAATAAAACCAGTTTTATCCAAAAAGATTAATTTTTAACCGAAAATATAATAATATACTATTTAACCACAAATAATTAATTTAATAAGAAATTGTTTGATTTTCTTGTTTGGCTCTATTAATTCAGTTGGTACTTAAATGGAAAAACGATAAAAAGGGGAAAAGAAGTGAACAGGGGAAAGACTGTGAAGCCAGCGATAAATAAATAAAAATTTTGATAATTTATAAACTAAACTATGAAAGTTAAAATAAACATTGAAGTTGATTTTATAATACTTTTCAAATATTAGGCTAGAAAACTGAAAATTTTCTGATAAACTGAAGTTAGTTTAAATTAAAAAAAAATAAGTTGAAAACGATGGAAAGTTAACTGAATGAACTTTTCTACAGTTTTAGTGTCTGAATGATTAAATGTAGGAATTATTTGTTTAATAATTTATATTATTCTATTATATTTTATATATATATATATATTAATATATTCATATTATTATGATAATTTATTATTAAAGTAGATAATGTAATAACATAACACAATTTTAAATACTGAATGCACAACAGTAATGCTTTATGAATATTTCATTAGCTCTACGCTGAACTCATCAATCATCTACTATATGTACTAGCAGTAAATGCACCTCCCTGGATTTGGATTTTCTGATATTAAAAATATAAACAAGTTGAAATTACATGATAACAAAAATTTTGAATGTTAGGAATTTAAAAAAAATTGAAACGAGTTGTATAATTCAGTGAATTATAATACCTAACACATACATGTAAAATAATTAATATCTATACTTTTGTAAATTTTCACTAAAAACAAACATGCATTTGATTGAGATTATCGTTACTAATATTTAAAATAAAATATAATAGAATATCGGTTTTTGGATTTATGGTCGAAAATAGGTAAACTCCTTTTTCTTTATTTTCAACATTTTTCTCATGATGAGAGGGAAAAATTTTTTATTAGCACTGACAAGTTATGCGGAATTTTCCTTTAGCTGAACATTATTATTAATTACTGAAAATTCCGTAACGGTAGAGAGTTCGTTTTTTATTTTCAATCTCTTTCTTTATTCCATCGGAAGAGGAAATTTTTTTATTTTTAACATTTTTATCTAATAATTTTATGGAAGGAATTTTTTTTAAATTTATTTCTGAATTGGAATAGACGTATTCTTTATTTTTAACATTTTCGTTGAGTTCAAGATGAAAAAATTCTGCAATTTTCACATTTTTCTTAAAATAAACATGGAAAATTTTTTTTCAATTTTTGTCTGAATTCGGAGACGAAAATTCTTTTTTTTTAAACATTTTTATTGAGTTGGAAGGGAAGAAATTTTGGTTTTGATTTTTTTTCTGAATTGGAAGAGGGAATTTTTAATTTTCAACATGTGTCTTAGAATGGAAGGGGGAAATTTTTTAGTTCAATATTTTTTAAGTTTCAAGCTTGAAATGTTTAATATAATGTTTATTTTTAAAATTGTGCAGTTTTGAATACCTAATAATAAAAGAGTTTGACAATATTAAAACTAAAAAGTTGGCCCTTCCAATTCAGAAAAAAATGATAAAACCAAAAAAATTTCTCCCTTACAAATTAATACAAATGTTAAAAATAATGAATGGCCCTCTTTCAATTCAGAAAAAAAAAATTGATCATAAAAAATTGCCAAATGAGACTTCTAATTTTGTATCTCACATTATTAAAATTTTGATAAATTTATGATTAGAAGATTTTTTAATCAAGGAGAAAAAAACAAATTTCCCAAAAAAATAGTTCAATTTTCGAATAAGTAGTTCAATTTTACACCAAAATAGTTTAATTTAAACCAAAAATATGAATTTCAATAAGAAAATTCATTGTCAACCAAATTGCTTAATTTTCTACCAAATTATTAAATTTTCAAGCCAAAAAGACGACTTTTCTGCAAAACAATTGAATTTTCAAGGGAAAAAGATTTTAATTTGAGAAAAGACCAATTTTCGTCAAAGTACATGAATTTCCAGCGAAAAAATTAATTTCTAATTTGAAATCTTATTATTTAATCAAAAATAGAATGGTTAAATTTTCAGTGAAGAAAATTAATTATCAACCAAAAATTAAACAAATGTTCAACAAAATAGTTAAATTTTCAACGAATGAGATGAATCTTCAGGAATAACTGAAAAATCTCGAAAAATATAATTCCCGGTACTGTAAAATTTCCCAATTGGAAAATTCTCAAATAATAAAGTTCCCGACAGAAAATTTCAGAATTATAAAATATCCGAACTGGACAATTCCCGAATTCAAAAAATTGAAAAAAATAATTTTTTAAATTAATATTATTTATTCATACCAAAAATATATTTCGCAAAAGAAATTTGTTATAATTTTTGAAGTTTTTGAAAACTATTGTTTGAATCTAAAATAACAATAATTGAAAAATATATATTTATGGATGAAAATTTTTGTTTAAAATGTGCATAGTATTTGCAAAAAAAACTTTAACGTTCTCAAAAATAAAATTTTTAATTTAAAGAAAAATAATAAAAAGGAACTTTGAGATAAATCAGTGCTGAATTAAATCCTGCGAAGTTTGTTTGTGAAAATTTCATTAGGTTCGGAGAAAAATTTCGTGAGAAATTTTTTTTTCGTTAGAAGCAACAAATTTGGAAAAATGGAACAAATTTCTTTGCGGGAAATATTTGATTACTGTATTTTCGATAAATAGATAATATTTAATAAATAATCATTTTTTTAATTATTCAAATTCGGGAATTTTCTAGTTCGAATTTTTTATAATTCGATAATTTTCTATCGGGAATTTTATTATCCGAGAATTTTCCATTTCGTAAATTTTAAAGTGTCAGAAATTTAATTTTTGAGATTTTTCAATCTTGCTAATCTTCACCGAAAAAATGAATTTTTAACAGATTAGTTCATCTTTCAACTAAGTAGTTGAATTTTTTTACCTAGAAAGATTACTTTTCAAATTTTTTTTCTATTTCCAATCAAATAATTAACAAATTAACCAGACAGTAGAATTTTCTACTAAAGGAGATGAATTTTAAACCAAAAATATAATGGTAGACTTTTCAACCAAAAAAATTCACTTTCAACCAACAATTTGGATTTTCATATTGGTTTATTTCAATTTAGTTTAAATTCAAGCAAGTAAATGAAAAAAAGGGAAGTTTCTTGAAAACAGGAAAAAAGAATTCTTGAAAAAGGGATCTACCGTCTAAGTTAATATTTAAATTATATCAATGTTCTAAAATTATATTTTATTTAAAGAATCAGTCATTATAATCATAATCAGTCAAATTAATGTTTGTGTTTAGATAAAATTAATCGACCTAAATAGATATTATTTATTTCATGTATATCTCTGAGATGTAATAATTTAATAAATTATCTTAATTGTTTAAAAATTTGGTTTAAACCCTTCCTTTGCGCGCGTTCATTTACTGCTAGTTGTATATAATTTGCATGTAATTCAAACCCTGATTGTGGACTATTAATAATAATATGCAATTATTATTAACTTCAATGACATTTTGAGAAAGTCTTCTTCATTATAAAATAAAAAAAAATCACAAAAACAAGTGTAAGTTGCTACAAGTTCCATAGTGATTTTTCAGAGCTTGCTAGTATTCCCGTGAAAAATGCATCTGCTTTTTCCCGGAGTTCTGTCAGGTAGAAGAAATGTCCGGCTTAGAGGGGGTATTTCAGATTTCAGGACTCTGAGATTTTTTGAGCAAAAAAACGAGTTCGCTAAGAAACCAGGAAGAAGTGAGGATGAATTGACAAATTCCACATCGATCCTGGAAGCTAGCCAAACCTACAATTCTTAACCGAGTTTCACGACAAAAGCAAAAGGAACACCTTCCAAAGTGATGATGGCACGATCTACTTGCAACTCGAATCCTTGCCACTCCTACCACTTTTTTCAAATCGGAAGTGATTTTTCTTGACATCAAGTTTCTGAGATTTACTATAAAAATATTTCTCTATCCATCATACTCAAAAATTAACTATGTAGCCTGTAAGAAGGAAAGCAATTAGTGGCATTAAAAAGTTATTGCCATATAATGCCTTTCATTCCCGGTCATTTCTTGGTTTTCTTTTGGTCCATTTTTCATTTTTCGGGCCTTGTCATTATAATTGTTCTTAAAATTTTCAAGTCCCAACTCGGAATTTTAATTCTTTTTGAATTTGTCTGTTCCAAGTCAGAATTATAATTCGCTTCCAACTCAAAATTTTCATTTATCTTAAAAAATGTATTGTTCTAAACGAGGATTATACTTCACTATACTTCTTTTTGAATCCAAGTATAACTCAGGATTATGATTCTTTCGAAAAATTCCTTGAATCAACTCAAAATTATCATTCGTTTCAAAAATTTCCTATTCCAAATCAGAATCACAATTTTTTTCAAAAAAGCCCTGTTCCAAGTCAACATTGTAAATCTTTTGGAAAATTCACTATCCCAAGTCAGAATTATAATTCTATTGAAACAATCCTTATTCCAGATTTGAATTATAATTGTTATCGGAAATTCCCTATTCAAAGTCAAAATCATAATTTAATTGGAATCTTCCTTATTCTAAGTAAAATTGTCATTGTCTTGGAAAATTCACTGTTCCAAGTTAGAATCCTACGTCATTTAATAAAATTTAATTAAAAATTATTATTATGTGTCTTGAAACTGACCAAAGGATTTCGAAAAATATTCACTGAACATTTTTTTAGCACTAAATAATATTTTAAAACTCGGTTTTTTATAGCCAAACTTTTTTCATTAGCATAATTCAAAGTTGATGCAAGGATATAAAAGATTCCTTAGTTCGAGGCAAATCGATTGACCTACAATATTAATACATTTTATTAAAAAGTAGGGAAGTTGTGGCAATTTATATATTTTAAAAAACGGCTTTTTATAGTAAAAATTTTCTCATTCTCTGATTTAAAGTTAATGCAGGAATAGAAAAGTTGTGTTAATTCAAGACGAATCGACTGACCTATAATATCAATACGCTTTATTGAAGATTAAGGAAAGGAAGTTATGCTCATTTATAATATTTGAATCATCTGTTTCAAACAGAAAAACTTTTTTTATCGACATAATTCAAAGTTGGCGCATGAATAGAAAAGACTTTTTGATCATAAATCTTCAAATAGAATAATACTGACAATTTTTGTAAAGAAATCATAAAGCTGGGAAAGGGATAGGGTGCGACAAAACACAACCTTCCATTTTCCAGCTCAAAAAATTCGAATACAAAATTTGATTTGTCTTTGTATTTAAAAAATTGTTTGCAATATTTTGTAGTTTTGTATTTTTTGGGAATTTCTATTTTTAAATTGTTTGTATTTTTTGGGAATTTCTATTTTTAAATTGATCAAAATGAAGACTTTGGTTTGCCTATTATTGAAATAAATAACTAATGCATCCTCTATGAGGAAGCAAATACATTTGCTAACGGGAAGCAAAGTGCTCGTGAAATGAGCACCATATAATTATAAATACAAAGTGGAAGTACTCGAGATCGAATTCACACCTAGTTATTTCATTTTTTAATAATAATTATTTTGGTAACTAGCTAGAACCAACTGAAAATTATCATTGTTTGAAACAAAATTTCAATAATTTTAGAAAATTTTGTTTTTAAATTCAAAATTAGAGATATTTGTGCTAGGGGGTTGTATTATGTGTTGCTAAGGGTTTTTATTGACCGTTGCTAAGGATTGTTATTGACCGTTGCTAAGGCTTGTGATTTCCCGTTGCTAGGATATGTTATTAGCCATTGCTGAAGGTTTTTATTGACCGTAGCTAAAAGTTGTTGTTAACTGGTGCTAGGGGATGTGATTGATCATTGATAAGGATTGTTATTGACCGTTAATGAGGATTGTGATTGTCCATTGCTAGGGGATGTTATCACCAGTTTCTAAGAGTTGTTATTGACCATTCCTAAGGATTTCTATATCTTGTTGATAAATGTTCTTATTGACAGTTACTAAAGGCTGTCATTAACTTTTTCTAAAGGATGTTCTTGACTGTTTCTAAGGATTGTTATTGACTGTTGCTAAAGGTTGTAATATGCCATTGCGAGAGGATGTTATTAGCGGCATGTGAGGGTTGCTACTGACCATTGCTGAAAGCTGTTGTGAACGGTTGCTAGGGGATGTTATTAACCATTGCTGTGGATTGTTATTTACTGTTGATAAGGATTGCTTGGGAGTCGTATTTCTTGTTGATTTGGATTCTTCTTGATTGTTGCAAAGGATTGCTATTAACGTTTGCTAGGGGATGTTATTAACTGTTGCTAAGGATTGTTATGGACCGTTACAAGTGGTTATATTTCTTGTTGATAAGGTTTGTTATTGACTGTTTCTATGGTTTGTTATTACCTACTGTTAGGGGATGTTATTGACCATTACTAAGGATTGTTATTGACGGTTTCTAGGGAGTTGTATTGATTGTTGCTAAAGGTTGTTATTGACTATTGCTAATAGTTTTTATCAGCCGTTGCTAGGGGATGTTATCAACCACTGCTGTGGATTGTTATTTACCGTTGATAAGGATTGTGATCTTCTGTTGCTAGGATATGTTGTTAGCCGTTGATTGAGGCTCTTATCGACCATTGCTTGGGAGTCGTATTTCTTGTTGATTGGGATTCTTTTTGATCATTGCAAAGGGTTGCTATTAACTTCTGGGGGATCTTATTAACCTTTGCTAAGGATTGTGATTGTCCGTTGCTAGGAGATGATATTAGCCATTGCTAAAGGTTGTTATTGACCGTAGCTAAGAGTTGTTGTTAACTGTTTCTAGAGGACGTATCGACCATTAATAAGGATTGTTATAGACCCTTGATAAGGGTTCTGATTGTCCATTGCTACATGATGTTATCACCAGTTGCTAAGATTTGTTATTGACCATTACTAAGGACTTCTATATCCTGTTGATAAATTTTCTTATTGACATTTGCTAAAGGCTATTATTAACTTTTGCCCATGAATGTTATTGACTGTTTCTAAGGATTCTTATTGACTGTTGCTAAAGGTTGTAATATTCCGTTGCGAGAGGATGTTATTAGCGGCCTGTGAAGGTTGCTATTGACCGTTGCTGAAAGCTGTTGTTAACGGTTGCTAGGGGATGTCATTAACCAATACTGTGGATTGTGATTTACCGTTGATAAGGATTGTGATCTTCCGTTGCTACGATATGTTGTTAGCCGTTGCTTGAGGCTCTTATTGACCATTGCTTGGGAGTAGTATTTCTTGTTAATTGGGATTCTTTTTTATCGTTGCAAAGGGTTGCTATTAACTTTTACTAGGGGATCTTAATAACCGTTGCTAAGGATTTTTATTGACCATTACTAGTGGTTGTATTTCTTGTTGATAAGGTCTGTTATTGACTGTTCCTAAAGTCTGTTATTACCTACTGCTACGGGATGTTATTGACCGTTACTAAGGATTGTTATTGTCGGTTTCTAGGGAGTTGTATTGATTGTTGCTGAGGGTTGTTATTGACCATTGCTAATAGTTCTTATTAGCCGTTTCTAGGGAATGTTATTGAACGCTTCGAAGAATTGTTAATGATTTTTATTGACCGTTGATAAAGGTTGTTATTAAACGACGCAAGGGTTGCGATTTTTCGTTGCTAGAGGACGTTATTAGCCGTTGGTAAGGGTTGTTATTGACTGTAGCTTGGGACTGGTATTTCTTGGTGTCTAAAGTTGCTTTGACCGATTCTTCGGGTTGTTATTACCTGCTGCTAAGTGATTCTATTAACCGTTGCTATGGGTTGTAATTTTCCGCTACCAGGGGATGTTGTTAACCGCTTCTAAGGGTTTTTATTGGCCGTCTCTAAAGATTTGTATTTCTTTTTGTTGAGGGTTGTTATTAACCGTTGCTACATGTTGTTACTTACTGTTGCTAGGGGATGTTATTGACCGTTGCTAAGGATTTTTATTGAACGATGCTAAGCGTTGTGATTTTTCGTTTCTAGAGGATGTTATTAGCCGCTTCCAAGTGTTGTTATTGACCGCTGGTTGGGATTTATATTTCTCCCTGTCTTTGATTTCAAAAAATATACAATATTTACAATTTTGGAGAAATACTTATTTACGAGTTTTAATGCACCTCGGGCTTCAATATTTCAAAGAGTTTAAAGATTAGAAAAGATTTAAAAAATTGGAAACAGCATCACTTATATTATCGTTATTATCAACAATAAAGTATTTTTCATTGTTCGTTTCCTGATTAAACAAACTAGAGTAATAAAATATCAAAACACTCCTAATATTCATTTTTGTTGAATCAAAAGAATAATCCCGGTCTCTGAATCAAATTCCTGGTCATTTCCCGGCTTTTCTCGGTGAACAAAATTTCTGGCCTCCTCCCGGTTTTCCGGTCAGGTAACCTGCAAATAGCATTGCATGGCATTAAATAGCATTGGCAGTATCAATACCTTATTTCCCTGAAAGCATTGAAAGAAATTCAAATTATGCGGTTACTGCATTAGAAATAAGCCTCCCATGAGGCTTTCATTTTCACGTATGTGGATTCAAAATAATAGAAACGAAACCAATCGAATACCAATGAAGAAATTTGGACAAAAGGAAACTCCTTTAGAATGAAAGGCATTAAATGGCATTAAGTTTGTAATACCATTGAATGCCCTCCTCCTTAACCTCAGAAAACGATTTGGTTCAATCAACAAAATTTTTGTTTGTTCAATCGTAGAATATGGTGGTTTTGTATGGACAACAAAATATTTGGTTATCCCAAATAAGTTTCTTTATTGTTTCAATGAAATCTCTGGTGGATGAAGTATTTGATTAGTTCGACAAAAAAAGGTCGTTGGGTCAATTAAAATTTTTTTTAATCTGCCAAAATCATTTTCTAAAGTCTCATTTCTGAAAAGTAATTCCGAAAGGATTCTATTTCGATGAAATGAAAAAAATAATAGAAGAATTCTTCATATAGAAGAGTTTGTTTTAAAATATATAACCAGCTTGATTCAAGGTGTCAGGAACTGAAAGAAGTACATTTTTCTCGGGGTTGAAAGGTGAAAGAAGATGTTTTTATTTTTGTTTTTATTCCTCGCCGAGTCTAATGTTAGTGCACACAATGATTATCGTCCAAGTTGAGGTCTGAGGCTAGAAATGTACATATGTGTGTGTTTAGAGATTGGATAAAAGTGTACGTGACAGTAATGCTTGGTCTTGCGCCTTTTCATGTTGCAGGAGAACTGCCAGCGGCAGTACATGATGGGAGCGGTGTTTCGAGATCCGTCCTCAACCTCTGGCTGATTCACCTGACTGTAAGCTACGTTTTCACCAGATGACAATTCTAAGGTAATCAATACCTAAACTGGAAATAAAATTTTATTGACGTTTTCCCATCAAAATATCATATTTCATGGCCTCGAGTTGCCACATCTTCAATTTGCCTCAACGTCTCAAATAATAGATTTATACTCCATCAATCTTCTTATGTTACTGTTCGCTTCTCAAATCTTTCACTTCTTGATGGAAAAAATTAATAATACAATTTTTGAAGTGATACACAAAAGGGTTTAATTTCCCCTACTTCCCTTCCCCGGTCCTCACTTCTCCTCTACGCAACCTCATATCTCATAATTTCCAAAACTTCTCACATACATTCACTTCCCCTAGTTCCTCTTCCCTTATTTCCCCTACTGCTCACCCCTCATTTCCCTTCACTTCCTCTACTTACCCTTTCTTCATTTTTCCTTATTTCCCCTATTTCATATCCCCTCATCTTTCATTATGTTCCATAAATTCCCCTATTTTTACTACCCTGCTTTCACATCACTTCCTCTACATCCCCTCTCCTCATCTCGCTTCAATTTTTTAACTTCCCTTCTTATAATTTCCCCACATATTCCGTGCTTCCTTCCCCTCCTTTCACCCACTTCCCGCCCTCATTTTCCCTGACTTCGTCTCCCCTAATTTACAATTACTTCCCCCCCCCCCCAAATTATTTACTTGTTTCTCCTCCTTTTTCTCCCCTCATTTTTCCTCATTTCCTTCAAAATCCCCTACTTTACTTCCACTCATTTCCACTCATTTACCCTCACTTCCCCTTCCTTCATTTCCCCTCACTTCCCCTACTTCCCCTTCCTTTATTTTCCCTCACATCCCCTCTCATAATTTTGCCTACCTTTTTCTCACAACATTTTTCCTCATTCCCTCTACTTTCCTTTTCTAATTCTCCTTTACTTTTACTACTTCCCCTCCAATTGTTATTCCTTATTTCCGCTACTTCCACATACCTTATTTTCCCTTACTTCCTCCTAATCCCTCCCCTAATTTTCAATTACTTCACCTACTTTCCCTCACATCATTTTCTCTCATTTCCCGTCCTTTATCTCCCCTTATTTCTCCTCATTTCCACACATCTCTCTCTCTCTCTCTCTCTGCACCTCTCCCCTTATTTCCACAACATCCCTTACTTTTCTTCCCCTTACTCCCCTCACTTACACTTTCTTCATTTCCTCTCACATCCTCTCCCATCATTTCCCCCCATTTGCCCTACTTTTCTACTCACATTTTTCCTCATTTCCCCTACTTCCTCTTCCCTAATTATCCCTCAATTCCCCTACTTCCCCTCCAATTATTTCTCCTTATTTCCGCTTCTTCTCCACCCTTTTTTTACCGATTTTTAAAAAGCATATGTTGAGAGTGGAGTCTAGACTGCTGATTCCGATAATATCGGCCAATAAGCAATTATTAGTTTAAATTACAAGCATTGTGTATAACAAAATGATATAAAATATAAAAAATTATTCAAAATAGAAGCCATGCGCCTATAAAAAAGGGTTTCGCAGCCTATTAACCTATTAATTTTCTCGAATTTTTCCTACTTTTTCTCACCACATTTTGTCTCATTTCCTCTACTTTCCTTTTCCTAATTACCCTTCACTTTCACTACTTCCTCTCAATTTTTTTTTCCTCATTTCCGCTACTTCCCCATACTTTATTTTCCCTTAATCCCTCCCCTAATTTGCAATCACTTCCCCTACTCCCCCTCGCATCATTTACTCTCATTTCCCGTCCTTTCTCTCCCCTTATTTCTCCTCATTTCCCCACATCTCTCTCTCTCTCTCTGCTCCTCTCCCCTTATTTCCACAACATCCCCTATTTTTCTTCCCCTCACACCCATCACTTACCCTTTCTTGATTTCCTCTCACACTCTCTTCCATAATTTTCCCCCATTTTCCCTACTTTTCTACTCACATTTTTCCTCATTTCCTCTACTTCCTCTTCCCTAATTATCCCTCAATTCCGCTAATGATAGGCAAATAACCAATTATTAGTTCAAATTACAAGCATTTTGTGTAAAAAATATAAAATATAACAAATTAGTCAAAATAAAAGCCATGCGCCTATGAAAAAGGGTTTCGCAGCCTATTAAGTCTTTATATAAGTCGCCTCCCTTATTTCCCGTCCCTCCCTGTGGCACGGGGTAATGTTGGCTCAGGTAGAGATATAGTCGGCTAGGGTACGGGGTTAATTCAGATAGGGTACGGGGTAAAGTCATCCAGAATACCTTGTAAAATCGGAAATGGCACGGGGTGAAGTCGGTTAGGGTACGGGGTAAAGTCGGTCAGGGTACGGGGTGAAATCAGCAAGAGTACGGGGTAAAGTCGGTTAGGGTACGGAGCAAAATCGATTAGGGTACGGGGCAAACTCAGCTAGGGTACAGGGTAGTGTTGGCTAAGGTACGGGGTAAAGTCAGCTGGGGTAGCGGTTCTTTAAAAAAAACGGTAAAATAAATTGTTGGTACCGGTATTGTTTTTTACTGGTACCGACAATTTTTGTCACCGGTACCGGCAGTCTATACACTTCGTTTTAAAATCCCCGAAAATATTTAAAAAGGATTTTTAAAAAGTGACTAAAAAGTCAGTTCAGAAAAATGTGACTAAAAGTGACAGTGTAGGAGTCCTGATTATTCTTGACAGCTACTTAAAGTTTTTCTTACAGAAATTCCCTGACTTTTGTATTTTTTTTTTTTTTTTTTTTTTTTTTTTTAAATCCCACACTTTTGCCAGATTTCCACTTTTTTCCTGACCTGCAGACACCCTGATTCTATCATTGCACAGACTAAAAATACAGCATCTTGAATGAGATATTAATGACTTTTAAATATTTAATTATTTGAAAGAAAAAAAAACTTGACATTATTGAATTACCAATTTCAGGTTAAATAAATTTGTATATATTTTTGTTAACTTTCGAAAGATTTCACAGCACTCACAGATTTCACAGATTTTTTAATGAATTCAAGTGATTCAAGACATTTCGCGGAATTTGTATGGATTTTATCTAATTTTAGAAGACAAAAAAATTTCACGGTATATTACAAAACTTCTTTTTTACTTTTATTTGTTCTTTTTTTTGAGGTTATAGAAATATTATTTTCCTAAGATTCTTGAGAAAATTCAAAATTTTTTTTTTAAGATTTCAGATATGTAAAAAAAAGTATAATTTTTTTAATATTGAATTATTCTTTTAAATTTTAGGGAAAATACCGGTACAGACAAATATTCAACAAAATAGTGGAATCCTCAACAGAAACAGATTAGTTTTCAATCCGAAAAGACGAATTTGCAACTGAATAGTTCAAATTTTATCTTAAAAAAGATTTTTCAGTCATGAAAGAAAAAAATTCACCCACATTATTATTTTAGGGGATAATTCATTTAGAATGAAAAAAATGTCCAATAAGCATTTCTTTTTTAAGTTTATTTGTTTATTTATTTCTAAAGTTGAATAAACATATAATTTTCCTAAGATTCTTGAGAAAATTCAAATTTTTGTTTGAAAATTTCAGATATGCCGTAAAAGCATAATTTTTCATTTGTGAGGGTTTTGAAAATTTTTAGGAATTTGAGTCGTTTAAAAGGTATAGAAGTTTTCTTATTTTCCAGAAGCCTTTCAAACTTCTTAAAATAATCTGAAATCTTTTCCAAATCTTCAAAAATTTACATTTTATTTGAAATTTTAGGAAATCTTTTCAAACTTGAATTCATTTTCTTTAAATTTTCGAAACTTTCAAACCTTCGAAAAATATCTTTTAGAATTCTTCAAATTTTTCCAAACATTACTTGAAATTCTGAATATATATCAAACTTGCCTTCAAATCTTGCAGTTTCTGTTTGGACAATAAATTTTGGAAATCTTTTGAGAAGTTTTAAATTATTTTTAAATATTCTCTTAAAATTCATTTTTCAAAATAAAAAATCATTTAAAATTATCCCATGAATTTTAAGAAATATTTTTTAATATCATGAAACCTTTCAAAATTTTTTTGTTTAAAATTTTTTTATAACTTTGTAATCTTGCTAATTGAACATTGTTTCTTTAAAATCGTCTACATTCTTTTTCAAAAATTTAGGAAATGAATCCAAATGTTTTTGAATATTCGTCAATTTTTAAGACATTTTTTTACCATCGTAAAACCTTTCAAAATCTTCGAGAAGCTTCAAAATTTCTATTTCCAAATATTCAAAATTGTAAGTTTGTTTAAAGCTTTCTTGAAATGTTTTCAAGTTTTAAATTAATTTTCAATATTTTTAAAACTTCTAAATGTCTCTTAAGCTTGATCGAATTTTTCATAAATCTTTGTAATCTTGCTAATTGAAATATTTCGCTTTAAAATCTTTCCAATTCTTTTTCTAAATTTTAGAATATAATTTAAAATTTGTTGAAATCTTTGTCAATTTTCTCTTAAAATTTATTCTTAAAATAAAAAATCAGTTTACCTTATCCCAGAAGTTTCAAGACATTTTTCTTGGGAAAGATTCGAGTCAGTTTGAAAGATATTTAGGACTCTTAGAAGTTTAGAAGGATAAATATCTCTTGAACTGACTCAAACCATTCCTAAAATGGAGAAAGATCTTTCAAAATTAAAAAAATTGCCGTTAAATCTTCCAGATATTTTCGAAACTTGCAGAAATATTTTGAAATTATAATAATATTTTGAAATATTTTAAACTTTTTCAAATTTTCATTAAAAATTAATTTTTTTAAATGAAAAGTAATTAAAAATGTCCCCAGCAATCTCAAGACCTTTTTTTATTTTCTTGAAACCTCCCAAACATCTTAAAAAGCTTGAAAGAAATGAATTTTTAACTAAAATGATTAATCATTTTAAAAAATCAATGAATTTCTAACAAAGTAGTTGAATGCTCAATCAAAAAAAGATTAATTTTGAATTATTCTCATTTTTAACCGAAAAAGACGAATTTTCAAGGAAATAGTGGAATTCTCAACCAGAAAAATTTAAATGATTTTGAATACAAAATAAAAATTTTGAATAAATATTTCTTTTAAAGGTTTGTTTGTTCATTTGTTTTTATGGTTATAGAAATATAATTTGTGTAAGATTCTTGAGAAAATTAAAAAATATTTTTGAAGATTTCAGTTATGTCAAAAAAGTATAATTTTTTTTATTTTACTGGATTTTGCAAAATTGTAGAAAAAAAATTTAAGTCAGTTTAAAATATCTGTAGGACATTTAGAAGTTTTGAAAATAAATATATTTTAAACTGACTCGAATTATTCCTGAAATTACGAAAAATCTTTGAAAATTACAAAAAAAGCCCTTAAATCTTCCAGATTTTTTTCGAGATTCGTAGAAACCTTTTGAAATGGTTTGAAATCTTTTTGAATTTTTCTTCAAAATTAATTTTTCAAAATAAAAAGTCTTGACACATTTTCTCAGCAATGTCAAGAAAAGTTTTTTTATTTTCGTGAAGCATTTCAAACTTCTTAGAAATCTTCGAACATTTTTTCGAAATCTTGAAAAATTTACATTTTGTTTTGAATTTTTGTAAATCTTTTCAAATTTCAAATTATTTTTTCCAAAACACTTAGAACTTCTAAATATGTTTTAAAGTTATTTGAATTTTTCCAGAAATTTGCCTAAAATTCTGAAAAGTAGAAAAAAATTCCATCAAATCTTCCAGATTCTGTTTTGACAATTTTGGAAATCTTTTGAAATAATTTAAAGTCTGTTTAAATATTTTCTTAAAATTAATTTATCAACATAAAAAATAGGTTTAAATTATCCTATTAATTTTTTAAAACCTTTTTTATTATCGTGACACCTTTCTAAATGCTTCAGAAGTTTTAAAATTTTTATTTAAAAATATTCAAAAATGTACATTTTTTTAACTTTTTAAAATTTTTTTTAGGTTTTAAATTAATTTTGACTCTTTTTGAAACTTTTAAATGTCTCTTAAACTTGAACACATTTTTTATGAAACTTTTTAATCTTGCTAATTGAAAAAATTGGCTTTAAAATCTTCCATATTCTTTCTTGAAATTTTAGGAAATAATTTTAAATGTTGTGAAATCGATATCAATTTTCCCTTGAAATTCATTTTTTCTAAATGAACAATGAGTTTAAATTTTTCCAGGAATTTCTTCATTATCGTAAAACCTTTCAAAATCTTTTAGAAGCGTCAAAATTTTTTATTTCCAAATATTCAAAAATTTACGTTTTCATCTAACTTTTTAACCTTTCGAGGACAACGTGGAATCGTGGGACGTATAGAGCAACGTGGGGTGTTTGCACACCCCACTCTGTTTTTTGCGTTTAAATCTTTAATGGCGCATTTCCGGGTTTCGAGAAATACTAGGATACCTAGAATAAAAAAAAAAAAAAAAAAAAAGAAGAAGAGGCAAAAAAAAATGCGTCAGGGGCTTCAGTGATACTGAAAGAGAAGGTACTCAAAGCGGGAAGCCTTCCTGCAACCTGTACACAGTGAATATGCATTTTTTGTTCCGTTGGGGTGGCCATACACCCCTCGTTGTCCTCGAAGGGTTAAAAATGTTTTCAAGTTTAAATTAACTTCGAATCTTTTTAAAACTTCTAAATGTCTTTTAAACTTGATCGAATTTTTAATAAAACTTTGTAATCCAGTTAATAAAAAAATTCTCTTTAAAATCGTCCATATTATTTTTCAAAATTTTAAGAAATAATTTAAGATGTTTGCAAATTTTTATCAATTTTCTTTTTTTTAGATATCTTCAAAAATCTACACATTACATTCTTGAATCAAAGTGCTGGGCGCCTTTGTTCCATTGATTATTATTATTATTGAATATATTATTTAAATAATCGAAAATGGCGCCATGCGCTTTTTAATAAATGATTGGATAAGCGACGCGAAAATGACACTAATTTTAAATCTCTAACAATATCACTGAATTCCATTTGAAGACAATCGATCCTAAACTGAACACATCGCCGCGAGTTATTATCACGCCTTGAACCGAAGTTCATTAATTTTCATAATTATTCGGGTGATTAAATCGTCCGAAACCTCTTCCTCTAAACTTCTCTCCTCTCGTCGATAATGTAGCTTGCGAACCGCGGAAAATCCTTCTCGCTAGTTACAACCTTTTCCAACCAAGTTTTTTATTCAGCCTCCTAATCCGAGTTTCAGATGAGTTTTCAGACGAGCGCTCGAAAGCCCATCGACTTATAAGAAGCTTGTGGAAAGTTTCCGGGGCTAACGTGAAACCTACGCCAAAAAAAAATGGTTAAAAAACCATCTGCAGGCGTTGAGACGAAATCGAGCGACAACCCTGGATTAAAATTGAAATTCGACACCACTTCCATTTTACTACGATATATTTCCGTAACTCGTATCAAAGCGAGACATTTTTTTTTTATTTTAGAACACGTCGCTCATTTTTCATATTCTATATTTTATTTCATTTGATTGCAACGCATATATTGTGCTTTATTTTATCGGGGAAATTATTTGGAAAGTGAGCCCATGACTGCGGTTATTCACGCTTTTGAGAGACTTTGGTTAAAATCGAAATATTTTTATGGTGTTATGAAAAAGTGAATTGTATATGATTCTAGATTCTGAAATTTTTATAAAAATTTTTTTTTATGAAGAACTAAGGTAAAACGCCCAGTTATCGCCAAAATAAAAATGAGAAATAAAGGTTTACTGTATAAAAATAAAAATATGGAGAAAAAAATGCATAGACTTATTAACGTATATTTTACGCAAAAAATATTATATTAGGAGTGTCATGACTAAAGCAGAAAAATCCTAAAATTCTTACACCATGAAGGATGAAAATAGGGCTCAATTTTTTGCAAATACAGAAAGAAAGAAATTTTTGGTCCTCACTGCAGACACTCAATTTTATTATGCTTGAAAAAAACAATTACTAGGATTTTTGAAGTAACTATTTATGATATTTCATTTTCCAGTTTCTTATTTTGAGTTTTTTTGAAATTCCATTTTCTTTATACTTTTTTTTCATTTCCAAATGAGGCATTTTCATTTTAAAAATGTATAACTAAGAGAGAAAATTTAAATTGTAAAGGATTATTTGATAATAAAGGAAATAATTCTGTTCTTAAGTTTTTCACCACGTGATTTAAAAATGAGAAAAGTATTCTATTCATAACTTCCTAACTATATTAAACACGGTTATATATATTTATCTATGATTAAAGATTACGAATTTTCTACACCATCAATTTAGTAAATAAAAATGTAACAGCTGAGCGGGCACAATTTGGTGATTGTGAATTCTCTTTTGTTAAAGCTCCTTCGGCTTTAACGAACACATTCTTATCACGTTTTTATAATTGAAAAAAAGTGCGCATCCTATAAAAAAAATTTGCAGATACCAATTAAGTGAAGCATTTTGTTAAATAAAAAGTTATTGTAACTTGCGTCGTTTTTCCAATAAGTTAATTTTTTATTTCTGATGTATTCTTATAACAACAGTTTATGTATGTGGATCTTTTTTGGTTAAACAAATTTTGTCTATTCATTTCTTTCTTCTCTTGTGTCGTTTTTCCAAAAGTCTAATTGTTTTATTGTTAATATTATTTTTTACGATTAAATGAAAGTTTACCCGACCTATCTAAAAATGAATAATAACAAATTCGGAAATTCTTTTTGGATGAAAAACTTTTGTCATTTTTAATATTGTTTTCTACGAATAAAACAAAAACTACCCGTTCTATCAAAAAGTGAATGATAACAAATTTTTAGATCTTTTTTGGGTGCACAATTTTTTTTCTTCATGTTTTGTCGTAGCTTGCATAGTTTGACCGAAAAATGGAATTTTTGATTTTTCATAATTTTTTGCAATCAAAATGTGACTTTTCGATTTTCCAGAGAAATTCAAAAATTTGTTATGATAATCTTGTAGAGTGTTCAAAATGCAAAGAATTAATTAAATTAAAGAAATTAAATTTAAAAAAATAATAATAATAATTAAAGAATTAATTAAATTAATTTTCTTTTTCCCCCCTGACTTTTTTTATATCGTGCGTTGTTTGGCTTAAAATGTTCATTTTCGTTTTTTTTTAATTTTGTAAGTAATTTTTTTTTGTCAAAAAGGTCATGAGGATAAATTGTTCGTCTTTTTGAATACTACTAATAACCGCACATAGAATTTTTTAATTTGAGAAAAAGTGTTCTCAAAATTTTTGAAAATATTAAAACTGTTTTTCAGATTCAGGGGTCTCAAAACGTGGCCATTTGACAAAAACGATGGCGGAGGGGGGGGGGGGTTTAAATTTTACACAAATCTAATACATTCTCTGATGAGAATGTAAAAATGTACAAATAAATAATTTTATTCCATAATAAAATTTATTTCTGAATGTTTCTATCATGATTAAAGAAAAAGAAAATTTTAATTGTACATTTTTCAAATATTGTGAAATAATTATGTTTTCAACATTTGTTCAAAACTCTATATTTTGTGAACTTTTTAAAACTTTCAAAGACAAGAGAAAAAATAAATTATGAAACAAAAAATTACAATATCTGAATTTACAAAATCCACTGTCGGTACCGGTAAACAAAATTGTCGGTGCCAGTAACCAAAAAATTACCAGTACCATCAATAAGATTTCTGGGAAAATTTTTAATGGTTGAGGTTTTATTTTAAAAGATTGATTTTTAGTTTTGATAAGATTCGAAAATAATTTAACTCTTAAGTAGATTTCAAAAAATATAAAACAAAATGTAAATTTTTGAAGATTTTGAAAGAAGAAGCTGTTTAAGAATTTGAAATGTTTCGAAAGAATAAAAAAAATTTCTTGAGAATCCTGCGAAAATTACAAATTATTTTCTATTCAAAAAATGAATTTTAAGGGAAAATTAAAAATCATTTGAAAGCATTTAAAATGGTTTCCTAACATTTTGGAAAAGAATCTAGAAGATGTTAAAACCAAATATATAATATATAAAATGAATGTAAAAAAAATAATTAAATTTTTAACATAATAGTTTCATATTCAACCAAAAAAGATTAGTTTTCTACCAATAAGGCCAAATCTTTAACGAAAAAAGATCGATTTTCAATCAAAAATGGAAAAGTTACATTTTCGGGAAAAAAATTAATTTAAAAGCGAAAAAAAACGGATTTACGAGAAAACAGTTAAGTTTGTAACCAAAGAGATTAACATTCAAACGACAAAATAAATTGCCAACAAAGTGGTTCAACTTTTACACAAATGTTGAATTTTTTATTTTCAAAAATCAATTATTGAAATCCTTTTGGATGAAAATTCAACTCTTATTTTGAAAAATTGTCTTTTTGATTCAAAAATTCACCTGTTTTATTAGAACTTTCATTTTTGTTGGACAAAAATGCAAGTGCTTGGTTAAAAATTTAACAATCTTGTTAAAAAGTCATACTGTTTCGTTAAAAATTCGACTATTTAGCAGAAAATTAACTTATAGTTTGCAATTCTTATTTTGGTGTTGGAAAGTGAACTAGAATCTTCTTTGGATGAAAATTTAACTATTTTTTTTAAGTTTTTTTTTTAATTGATCTGTTTTAGACGAAACTTCATCTTTCTTGGATAAAAATACAACTGTTTGGTTGAAAATAAAACTATTTTGTTAAAAAGTCATACTTTTTGGGTAAAATTCGTCTTTTTGGATTGAAAATTCAATTTTTTTTTGTAGAAACTTATTTCTTGGTTAAAAATTCATATTTTGATCCTGAAAAGTCAACTAAAATCTTTTTTATTAACAGAAAATTCAACTTTTTTTTTAATTTATCTTTTTGATTCATAAATTCATCCGCTTTGGTAGAAATTTATTTTTCTTTATGAAAATGCAACTTTTTGGTTGAAAATTATTCTTCTTTGGTTAAAAGTTTTTTTGTATAAATTTCATCTTTTTTGATTGAAATATAAACTATGACACTTTTTGGTGGGAATTTATCTTTTTAGGTTGAAAATTCAACTATTATGTTAAAAATCTAATTATTTTGTTGAAAATTCAAGTATTTTGTTCAAAAGCCATCTTTGATGGTAGAAAAGACATTCTTTTGTTTAAAATCAATTAATAAACTTGAAAATTTAACTATGAGGTTGAGATTTCTTTCAAAAATTTCAGTTTTGGTTGAAAATTCCAGTATTTTGTTAAAATTTATCCTTTTTAGTAGAAAATTCATCTTTTTGGTTAAAAATTCATTCATTTAATTGAAAAAAAGTTTTTTGTTTTGAGAATTAATTTTTTTAACTTGAAATTTAACTATTCCGTTTTTTGGCGAAAATTTATCTTTTTCGATAGAAATTTAATCTTCTGGGTTAAAAATTCATCTTTTTGGTTGAAATTTTAACTATCTTGTTGAAAATCCATCTTCTTTGTTGATTTTTTTTTTTTTTTTGTAGAATATTCAACTTTTGGGTTCAAAATTCTTTTTTTTTGGTTGAAGATTCATTATTTTAGTTAAAAATTAATTTCTACGCTATACAATTTTTTTGAAAATTTGTTTTTTGTTGTTTAAAATTGATTTTTCTTACTGAAAATTGATCTATTCCATGTTTGGCTCAACATTTATCTTCTTCACTTACAAATTCAGCTATTTGGTTGAAAATTTAACTATTAGGTTGCCAATCCATATATTTTGTTTAAATTAATCATTCTAGTAGAAAATTAATCTTTTTGATTACAAATTCATTTCTTTAATTAAAAATTAGTTTTTTTAGTGGAAATTAATTTTTTTAACTGAAAGTTTAACTGTTCCATTTTGTGTCGAAAATTAATCTCTTTTGATAGACATTTAACCTTCTGGGTTGAAAATTCATCTGTTTGCTTAAAAATGTAACTATTTTGTTGAAAATTCATCTATTTTAGTTGAAAATCAATATTACACTTGAAAATTTAAACATGTTGAAAATTCTTTTTTTTTGTTTACAATTAATTTTTTGGATTGAAATTGTAGTTATTCTATTTTTGTGAATTTTTTTTTAATTAGTCTGTTTTGGACGAGGATTCAAATAATTTGTTGAAAAATCATATTTTTTGGATTGATTCGACAGTTTTTGATTGAAAATTAAAATAGTTTTTGTGGAAAAATCAACTATTAGATTTTTTGTTAAGAATTAATTTTTTTCTATTGAAAGTTCCTCGGAAAGTTCATCACTTTGGTTGAAAATTTAACTATTTTATTGAAAAATCCCTTTTTCTTAGTTGAAAATTAATTATTTCAAGTAAAAATGTAATTATTCCATTCTGTGTTAGAAAAATTTATCTTTTTGAGTAAGATTTGGTTTTCAAAAATAATGATTTCAATTCAAATAATGCAATGGAAATGCTAGAAAGCAGTACTTTTTCACCTGTTACAAAAATACAACTTTTGATTGATATTTGACAATAAAGTTACTTTTGCTCATGTGGAATAAAAATTTTATTTAATTAATTATTTAATTTACAAAAATTTTAATTTGAGATCTTTCATTAGTAAATTTTATATTTTTGTCAGTTTTTAGTATGCATACAAATGTGACATTTTTTGTCACTGCCCTTCAACTGAATCAGGATTCTTAATAACGTGTGTGATTTTGGCAACATTTTTTCCTTCGAGTTTTTCAAATTACCCATTGGCATTCAGTTATTTTCTTAATTGTCCAAATATGTCCAAATTGTCCAAATAACTGAATAGTCTTTATTTGTTGAAAATTCGTCTTTTTGGTTTTAAAAAACATTTTTTTGGTATAAATTTCATCTTTTTTTGATTGAAATATAAACTATGACACTATTTGTTGGGAATTCATCTTTTTAGGTAGAATATTCAACTATAATGTTAAAAATTTAATTATTTTCTTGAAAATTAAAGTATTTTGTTAAAAAGCCATGTTTAAAATAAATTAATAATTTTGGAAATTTTAAATTTGTATTAATGATCAAGGAAAATGAAAAATTAGACAAGAAAAAATAAGGGAATTTTGAAAATGAAGTTTTGGGACACCCTGCCTGAATTTACCAGCAATAACTAGTAACACAATTTTTGGAAACTAAAAATTACGTACAGAAAGAGTAGGGGGGGGGGGGGTAGAAATATTTGGTTACCGTTTTTTTCAGGAGGGGGGGGGGATCCCAGGGAGGGCCTATAATTCGTTACGTAATTTATTTATTATTATTATTTTATCATTTAAAGGCCTCACAGTCCCTATGGGATAAAATATAGGGACCGAAGGGTACTTTTTGTCACACTTATAGGGTAATATTTTGCCCTCAAAGGGTAACAAATTCAGAATAAATTCGTAATACTTCAAAATAATTCAAGCTAAATTCTAAAGAATTCAAATAAATCCGAAAAATTTTATTATTAAAAAAAATTCCATTGATTTCCGTAAAATTGGAATGAGTTTAGAAGAATTTAAGGTAAAAGAGAAGAATTCGATGAAATTCATAAAAATTCACGGTGAGGTTAAAAGAATTTAGGACCAATTAAATACCAACTTTAAAAAATTCGAAAAAATGAATTGAATTAAATAGAATTGCATGAATTTAGAAGAATTCAAGTAAATTTAAAAAATTCAAGAGAATTCCAAAGAATTTAAACGAATTGAAGTTGAATTAAGAAAAAAAATTAAATCTTTGAAACCCTACTAATTTCTAATCAAAGAAGTGACTGATGACTACAAAACAATTCAAGTTAAAGACAAAATAATTGGAAACAAATTGAAAAATTGAAAAAATTCCATTGATTACAATAAAATTGAGATAAATTTAAGGGAAATAAGAAGAGTTCGACGAAATTCATAAAAAAATCAAGCTTAATTTAAAAAACAATCAAGTGAATTAAAAACAATTCAAAAATATGAAAAAATGAAGTTTTCAAAAACTTCAAGATGAATAAAACAAAAACTTTTGACAAATTTACTGAATTAAGTAAAATTGTGTGAATTTATAAGAATTCAAAAGGATTTAAAAAAAAAATCAGTATAAATTAATAAGAATTCAGGTCGAATTCCAAATGAATTGCAAAACATATTTGAAAATCTCTTGAAATCTTTGAAACCCTACGAATTTCCTCACTTCTTGTGAATAAATTCTTTGAAATTCATTAAAATATCATAAAATACCGTGAAGTTTTATGAAATTTGATATTTCCAGAAAGCCTGGAAAATGTATTAAAATACCTTGAGAGCTCTTAAAATCCCATAAAACCGTTGAAATCCTCGGAGATCTTATAAAATCCTTTGGAATATTTTCAAATATCCTATAACCTTACAGGTCCTGTAAAATCCTACCATGTTTTCCGAAATTCTTTAAAACTGCATGCAAATTTTTTTAAATCCCTTAAAATTTTGTAAACACTCGGAAATCCCTTGATATTGTTTAAATCTCTTTAAAATGACTTGGAATCGTTTAAAACACCTCAAATATTTCAAATTCTTTGAAATACCTTCAAACTATTGAAATAAATAAAAAAAGTTCTGGGAATCTTTTAAAATTTCCTGAAATATTTAAAATCCTTTGATATTTTTTGAAATTCCTCGAAACTTTTTAAAGCTCTTGAAAATGCCTGGAAATCTTTTACAATACCATCAAATATTTCCAATCCTTTGAAATGCTTTAAATTACTGAAATCCATTAAAACTTTATTTGTAATCTTTTAAAATTACCTAAAATATTGAAAATCCTGTGAAACCTTTTTAGATTTTTTAAAGATCTTGAAAATGCATACATAATATACTATTATTTTATTTTTAAAAATTCAAAAAAATCCATTGAATGAAGTAGAATTGAGTAAATTTAGAAGAAGTCAAGAGAATTCATAAAATTTCAAAGAATTGGGGATAAATCTTTTGAAATATCTTCAAACCTTATAAACCCTGTGAAATCGTTCCATATCTTCTGAAATTCTAGAAAATTCTCCATCCTAAAATATTTCGAACGCTTTGAAATCCCTTCAAATTAATGAAATTAATAAAAAATTTCCTAAAATATTTCAAATTAAAAGCTCTTGACAATGCCTTAAAAGTTTTAAAAGTACACTAAAATCTTTAAATTCCCTTCAAATTATTGAAATCTATTAAAATTTTCTCGGAACATTAAAAAATACCCTGAAATGTTTCAAAAGAATTCAAGACAATTCAGAAATAGGTATAGACCTGAATTGAATAGTTATAAACTCATAAGTTAATTTATTGAAAGAAAAGTGTCTAATGTGATATTTTCATTTAAAAAAGTGACTAAAATGTGATTTGAGACAAAAAAGTGGCTAACAGTGACTGTGTGGCAGCCCTGATTATATTTTACAGTTAATTCTTGGAAGCTTTGATCTTATTATAATTTTTTTTTAAAGTTCCATCATGGGCTGCAAATAGGGTACCATAGGGTCCAAATCTTGAAAATAGGGTACTTTAGGTTCCTTAACTGAATATAGGGTACAATAGGGGATATAGGGACCGGTCTGTGAGGCCTACATTTATTTATTTAGTTTACGTAATTTAAGCCCCTTAGGTCCTTCATCATGAGTACATTTACCGCCAGACACTACCCAAATAGAGAGCTTATATTTTTTTCCGAGTATTAATTTCATTTGATATTCTATTTCGGAAAGCCAATTGATTAGTCCTGGGGGTGCATTGAGATAGATTTAATAAATAAATAATTAGAGGATTTGGAACATGACGTGTGGTCATATTAACGTGGATCCATAAAGAGCTAGAGATATGATTCGCGCGCTGCAAAATAGCATAAATTAGAGCTAACTAATAATTCAACGGTTTTATCTTACCGAGCCGAAATACCCCATTGTGAAGATAATTCTGTGAGGCATACGGTGTGCCATAACGGAAACTATAGCTTATAGTGCATAGTAGTTACTCCATGGTACCATATCTCGTGTATGCTTTCATTATCAACCACCATATATCAGTGACGCTACATCCGTCCATCGCTCAATGCAAAACATTGTTGTCTCCTCTCTAGCCGCGAGAATCTCTCGCGAATTCGAATTCGCGATGAATCGTAAAATCAAATCCGATCACGTTCCGATCGAATAAAGTTCAATTTATTCGAGAATAAACAACGAAGGAGGCTAAATTCATGCGCATCTTTTATCTCATACATTAATGCAAGTCTTTAGATTTCAATTTTCAAGTGCACTAAATAAAAGAAAAAGTAAAAAATACTTTATGCTGAAAAATGTGGAAAATTATGGAAACTATAACTAGTGTTCCAAAGAGTTCAAGTGCTCGGAGAAATTCTCACGAGCATGAGAATATGCTTGAGAATATGCTCGACCTTTATGTGCACTGTTAGACATAGTATTAAATTCAATATACCAACCCGTGGAGAAATTGCCCAATTTGATCCTGATTCCCGACGTGGACCCAATCGGGTTAGCCCAATGCGGCCCTGATCATGGCTACTGTTGGCGTCCTGTTCGGGGCCACATCGGGCTACCCTCTGTTAATTCATAGTTAGTTTAAAAATTAGAATTATTTAAATTCAAAATTACTCCCTGTCTTAATTAGCGAATATTCAGCTAATTTTCATTTCAGTGACTAACCCAAAATTAATTAGTTAAATTTGACTTCTCATATACGAAGAATATATGAAACGAGAAAAAACCAAAAAAAGCTTAAATTCATTTGAACAAAATGTCTGAAAATGTATGTTTACGGACGCATTAAGTTAGTTAATAAATATACAATTATCAAGTTAGTATTAATTATTGTAGGTATTTTTTCAATCTGTTTAGAGTTTATACTTATTTAGATTTGAATTTGCCACGCTAATCTCGAATGTATTCGATTAGTCTGCCGTTCGATTATTTGGCAACGAACGGACGAAAGGAAGACAACTTTGTAAAAGTGACGAACAGTGTAAACAGATAAACCGGTAAAGTCATGTGGATAAATCGCTTTCAATAATTCTCAATTCACTTCGTTAATCATTTACGCGAAGTTTTTAGACCGGGGTGAGGTGTTCATATCAAACTAGAATTATCCAGCTCTCTAAGATTTCCGACAGTGAACTTCGAGAAAGCGTCGACAACTTTTTGGGCATTATAACCTCACTTCTTGATCAAAAAAGTTTATTTACATCCAAAAAAGCTAACTTTTCTACAATGAAAGCTGATGTTTCAACAAAAAAATAAAGTTTTTAAGCTGAAAAAGTCTAATATTATAGAAAACAGTGACTTTAAAATAAATAAATTTTTAACAGAAAAGATCATTTTCAATAAAAAAGATCAATTTTTAACAAGCTAGTTGTATTATCAACCAAAAAGTTGAACTTTCAACCAATAAGATAAATTTTCAACAAACAAGATTAATTTTCTACCCAAAATTACGACTTTTCAACCAAATTCTTAAATTTCCTACCAAATAGTCGAATGTTCATCTCATAAACTGAAAATAGAATAGTTAAGTTTTCAGATAAAAACTCTGATAAAAAATTAACTTTGAGCATAAATACCAATTTTCAACAAAATTCTTACATTTTTAACCAAAAAGGATAAATTTTAGACCCAGAAGATTAATGTTCTATCAAAAAAGATGAATTTTCAACAAAATACATGAATCTAACGACAAGTTTCAAAATATTTTTCAAAATATTTATATAATGTTTAATATTCTTAATTAACTGTTTACTTCTTTAATAAATAAATTATATTTTAATAATATTCTTATAAATAACAATTAGAATGGTCTTGTTCAGGGCCAGATCGGGCCTTCCTTATGGATACCCCAGTCAGGCCCTGATCGGATTAGGCGTTTTATTTCGAGTCTGGCCAGATTTTGCCAGATCTGGCCCCGACCAGGGCCACTCTGAAATTTCTGCACGGGCAGTTCTAAAAATTGCTAAAATTCAATACATTCTTTTAACAAAACTTTAGACACGCTCATAGGGTAATTTTTTCGAGCTCAAAGGGTAAAAAATGTAGGATAAATTTACAAGACTTCAAAACAATTCAAGTTAAATTCCAACGAATTCGAATGAATTAGAAACAATTTCAAAAGTAAAAAAAATTCCATTGATTTCCGTAAAATTGGAATGAATTTAAGATAGTATACCATTAAGCCATTTCCCTTTCAGGGTAGGCGTGACACTACCCGATTCGGGTAGTGTTTCTAGGTGGATAGTTTCTTGTAGTAAATAACTACTACAAGTGTGGGCTCACCACACCCACTGTGATAAGATAAGATAAAGGAGAAGAATTCGATGAAATTCATAAAAATTCAAGGTGAATTAAAAAAAAATTTAATGAATTGAAAACAATTTTAAAATATGAAGAAACTTTCATGAATTCAGTAACTTTGAAATGAGCTTATACAAATTCAATGGAATCCCAAAGAATTAAAAAGAATTCAGGGTGAATTTCAAAACATAATTTCAAAGCTCTTCAAATCTTTGAAACCCTACTAATTTATACATACATACATACATAGGTTAGCAGTTCGAACTCGAAAGTTCATTGCCTAACCACCCGATTCGGGTAGTATTTCTAGGTGGATATTTACTACCAATGTGGGCCCACCACACCCACGACGGGCCAACAGCACGCAGGTATTCCTGAACGGTTACCCATCCAAGTACTAACCGCGCCCAACAATGCTTAACTAATGACAACAAAACAATTCAAAAAATTCAAATGAATTGGAAAAAGTTTACAAAAGCGAAAAACTCCATTTATTTCTGTAAAGTTTGAGTGAATTTAGAGGAATTTAAGGGTAACGAGAAGAATTCGATGAAATTTATAAAAATTCAAGGTGAATTAAAAAAAATCAAATGAATTGACAAAAATTTTAAAATATGAAAAAATGCATTGCATTGAGTAAGTTTGAAATGAATTTTAGAAAAAATTAAAGAGAATTCAAAGAGTTTGATGAAATGCCTAAAATTAATGACTTCAAGATGAATTAAACAAAAACTTTAAAAAAATCCATTGACCTGAGTAAAATTGTGTGCATCTAGAAGAATTCAAAAGGATTTCAAAGAATTCAGGATAAATTACTAAGAATTCAGGGCGAATTCCAAATGAATTGCAAAAAATATTGGAAAATCTCTTAAAATCTTTTAAACCCTACGAAATCCCTCAATTCTTGTGAATAAATTCTTTGAAATCCATTGAAATATTAAAATCCCTTAAAATTATTAAAACCCTTGGAAATCCCTTGAAATTGTTCAAATCTCTTGAAAATGTCTTGGAATCTTTTAAAATACCCTAAAATATTTCAAATTCTTTGAAATCCTATTAAATTACTGAAATCAATTAACAATTTCTTTATAATCTTTTAAAATAACCCAGAATATTTCCAATCCCTTAAAATCTTCTGAAATACCTTGAAATTTTCTGAAGATCTAGAAAATGCCAAGGAATTTGAAAAATACGTTAGAATATTTCAAATCCCTTGCTCATTTTATCAATTAATCTGCAGAACCAATTATATAAAAATTTTAAAAAAATTTTAAAAATAAATTGAATTATGTAAAATTGAGTAGTAGTATACCATTAAGCCATTTCCCTTTCAGGGTAGGCGTGACACTACCCGATTCGGGTAGTGTTTCTAGGTGGATAGTATCTTGTAGTAAATAACTACAAGTGTGGGCTCACATTCATAAGAATTCAAATTAATTTAAAAATTCAGAAGAATTTCAAAGAATTCAGGATAAATTAATAAGAATTCAGGGTGGATTCTAAAAAATAATTTCAAATCTCTTCAAATCTTTAAAACCCTACGAAATAACTCACTTTTCTTGAATAAATTCTTTAAAATCCACTAAAATGTTATTAAATCTTTTAAAATTATTAAAATTCAGATACGTGAAAACTAACAACATTTTCAGGGTTTCAAAGAGGAGAATCGCTTTCGACCAAAATTTTAAGATTTTTGCAGAGGGGGTTTGTTTTCGACCAACTTGAAATAACCCAACTTAAGGATTTTTAAAATACAAAAAAATTAATTTTTGAAATATCTTGAAAACGCTCAGACGTGCGTGAGAACTAAGTAAATTTTAAGGTTTTTGTGGAAGGGGTTTGTTTTCGACCAACTCGAATTAACCCAATAAAAAGATTTTTAAATACCCAAAAAAATCAACATTTTGAGTTTTCTTTGAAAATGATGATAACAGTAAACAGACTTAAAAACTTTTAAAAAATCTAAAATTTGAATCATCTTGAAATAGGTCAGAGATCTGTAAAAACTAATAATTACAAAGATCTCAAACTAGCCCAATGAAAATTTTCAAAAAAATCAAGACAATAATACAAATTAATTTTTCACAAAAAGTTGAATTTTAAAACCAAAAATATGCATTTTCCTTCAAAATAATTGAATTTTTGACCCAAAAAAAGACGAGAAGTGAATTTTCAACTTAAAAAAATCAATTTTCTAACAAAAATGAAATAGCCACATTTACAGTAAAAAAATTAATTTTCAACAAAAAAACTAAGTTTCAATAAAATAGTTAAATTTTTGAGTAAAGATACTTACTTTTAGCTAAAATAATGATACTTTAACAAAAAAAATGAATCTTCAACCCAAAAGATGAATTTTCTACCAAAAAAAGATACATTTTCAACAAAATAAATGAATTTTCAACCAAGAAGATCAAATGTCTATCAAAAAATATAAATTTTCGACGAAAAATATAATAGTTAAATTTTCAGTTGAAAAATTAATTTTTAATTTAAAAGAACTAATTTTCAATCACAGAAATGAATTTTCAACCAAGTATATTGATTTTAAAAAAATACATGAATTTTGAAACAAACTTTTTGATTTGTAAAGGAATTTTCAACCAAAACGGTAAATTAGTCCAGAATATTAATCTTCTTGGTGACTAATTCACCATTTTGGTTTAATATTAATTTATTTTGTTAAAAACTATAGAAATTTTCAACTTAATAGCTCAATTTTCATGTGAAGAAATTTAAAAAATTCATTTTCATCGAAAAAAATTCAGTTTCGTCAGAAAAAAAAACGAATTTTCAATAAAATAGTTAAATTTTTAAGCAAAAAATTATTTTTTAACTAAAATAATTAATCTTGAACCAAAAAAAAATGAATTTTTAACCCAATAGTTGAATTTTGAATTGAAAGAAAGGATTTTCTAAAAAAAAAAAAAATTTCAACAAAATAGTTAAATTTTCTACCAAACAAATGAATTTTTGACAAAAAAGAGAATAGTTCAATTTTCAGCAAAAAAATCTAATTTTCAGACAAAAAATTAATTGTCAACCAAAAAGATTAATTTTTTACCAAAAAACATCAATTGTTAACAAAATTAATTAATTTTCTACAAAAAAAGTGAATTAGTCACCAAGAAGATTAAGATATTCTACCATAAAAGACAACGTTTAAAAAAAAACATAAATTTGCAACCAAATAGCTGAATTTCCAATATAAATGTTGAATAAAACATGGCAGTTAAATTTTCAATTAAAAAAATTAATTTACAACAAAAATTTCAAAAAAATTGTTGAATTTTGAATTGAGAAGTTATCAAATCAAGATACATTGGCACACAAAAATTCTGGAACCAATGAAAAATTGACAGAATTAGTTGAGCAAGAACTTATTTAAATACCTGGTAAATACCACATTTTTCTGTTTTTCTAAGATGCATTCATATTGAAAAATGATAATTTTTAATAGAACTAGCAAACATTGACCGGTTGTGGTAATTTTTGGTTTTCGAAATTATTATTTAAGTGTAAATATTGCAATGAAAATATGAAACAATGGTTATTTTTCATTAATTGTAAAAATACGATTTTGACTGTTATTTAACAATAATCTGGACTTTTTCTCAGTTTAATCATGAACATGAAAAATTTTAAGTCCCGTGTATGCAAATAACTTCATATACATTTGTATTAAATTTAATACAGATTTTTCTAACAGTGTGCTTTGAGAATTTAATGAGCACTCATGAGAATTTTTAATTAGGATTGAAAAAAATCGTATTTTCTATCTTTATTAGTAATAATTACATAGTTTAAATTTTTCGGGAAAATACATTGCTTCAAATTGGAAAGGGCCATAAATTTAAATGATAAAAGATGTCAAAGTAATAGGAAACATATTATTCACATTAAAGCAGGGTTGCTACAATATCCCAATTTCTAAATTCTTCTAGGTATAAAACCAACTACACACCTAGAAGCTTAATAATGTTAATGCAAAATAAATTTTGTTTCGAAATATATTTAAAACACATTATAGCTGTGTTTTCAAGTCAAGATGATAAATTTTCAACTAAAGAAATGAATTTTTAACTGAAATGATGAATCTTCAACCAAAAATATGAATATTTAACCAAATAGTTAGTTGAATTTTTAACTCAAAAGATTAATTTTCTACCAAAAAAGACTCATTTTCAACAAAGTACATGAATTTCCATCTGAAATTTTCCACTTTTTGTTATTTTTTCACCTAGAGCGAGGTAATAATTAATGCAATTCAACAAATATAATTGTTTGAACAATTTACTATTGTTTATAACTATATTTTTTTAGAGTAAAGTTAAAAAATTGCGGGTTATTCTGAAATTTTTGGCCTTTTTTCATTTATTAGTTAGCAAGAAATAATAAATATTAATAATAATATTAATATTAATTAGGTTGAAAATTTGTCTTTTATTGGTAGAAATGTATCCTTTTTGGTGGAAAATTCTACTATTAGAATGAAAATTTCAATAAAAATTAAAATATTTGATTGAAAATTCATGTATTTTGTTCAAAATTATTCTTTTTTAGCAGAAAATTAATCTTTCTGGTTGAAATCTCATTTCTTTGGTTGAAAAATCGTTTCTTAAATTGAAACTTAATTTTTTGAACCATTTTTCGTTGAAAATTCAACTGTTTGGTTGGAAATTTCACTACTTTCACCTAGAGCGAGGTAATAATCAATGCAATTTAACAAATATAATTGTTTAAACAATTTTTTATTGTTTATAACTATATTTTCTTAGTGCCATTTTAGAAATTTGCGGCTTATTCTGAAATTTTCATCCTTTTTTGACATTTTAGTTAGGAAGAAATAATAAATATTAATATTAATTTCAGGAAAAAATCTCTCAGTAACTACTTCCAGAAAAATTTATATTGAATATGATCCGTATAGAAAATTTGAAGAATATTTCAAATATGTGCTTTATTTCCAAAATATATATTCAAAAAAGATAAAGAGATTGTTTAAAAAAAATATGATCTCTAACGTTTATTTATTATTTATTCATAACTAAAATGCCAAAACAAAGTAATTTTTTGTAAACCGTGTCTTTCTAGCAATTATCTAAGAGAAGATAGATATGAACAATAATAAATTGTTTAAACAATTATTTTTCTTAACCTGCATTGTTTATTACTTCACTAAGTGAGAAATGGACAAAAAGGTTAAAATTTCATAAATAACTGCAACTATCTGGCAGTAATATAGGAAAAGATAGTTAAAGACAATAATTTACTTAAAAAAATTAATTTTGCTAAATTGCATTAATTATTAGCTGATTTTAAGTGAAAACTATACAAAATGTTGAAAATTTCGAAAAAAATTGCAACCTTGTAACATAATTCGAAGAGAATATTATTAAAAATAATAATAAATTGTTTGAACAATTATGTTCGTTAACTTGAATTAATTATCACATCACTATATTAATGCTAGATGGTTTTGGTTTTTCTGAAATTTTGAACTTTTTTCTACTCTTCACTTTGTGAAATAATAATTAATGCAAGTTAACAAACATAATTATATAAACAATTTTGTAATAATATTCTCTTTCAATAATACTATAAAGTTGCTGTATTTTTTTGAAATGTTCAACTTCTTGTCAACTTTTCACGAGTGAGGTAACAATTAATTCAAGTTAACAAAAATAATTGTTTAAACAATTCATTATTATTTTTAATAAAATTATCTTTAAATAATGATAGAACCTTGCGGTTTTTTCTGAAATTTTCCACATTTTGTCAACTTTTTATTCAGTGAGGTGATAATTGATGCAAGTTAACCAACATAATTGTTTGAACAATTTGTAATTGTTCATAAGTATCTTTTTATAAACAATTTCGAGAAAGTTGCGTTTTTTTCGTAAATTTTTGCTTTTGTTTTGGCTTTTTAGTAATGAACAAATAATAAATAAACAACAGAGAGAATCATTTTTTAAACAATCTCTCTCATTTTTGTGAATATATTTTATCTTTGTTATATACATTTTGTATTTGTATTTGTATTTTGTTAATAATTCGTCTCTTTTTGCAAAGAATCAATCCTCTTAGTTAAAAAATCCACTTTTTGGTTATAAATTCTACCAAACATATTATTATTAATATTATTATTAAAATATAATAAAATAATTCAAGTGTGAACAAAAAAAAATGATAGCACTGATTTTTTTTGGAAATTGATATTATTTTTTACATGTTTCCTTATATAAAGAAATAAATCTAAATTCCGGTGTTTAGGGTAGTAAGTAACTAAATTGTCCAAAATATTTTGTTACTTAATTAATTATATTCAATAAATAATTCAAATGAATTTTTAAAACCCGCATAAAAAAGTATTTAATTCCTTAACATTTTTTAATATCCCAAAATCTTTCAAATTCTTCAAAATATATTTAAGAATCTTTTCAAATTCTTGAAATCTAATGAAAATTCTTGAATTTTTTTCAGATATCCTGAAATTTTTTGAATGAATAAAATTTTTTTCTAATCTCTGGAAATACCTTGAAATATTGAAAATCTCTTTAAATCCTTTAAATGATTTAAAATTCTTGTGCATACATTCTTTGAAATTTAATTAAAATATTGTAAAATCCCTTGAAATTCCGTAAAGTAACATGAAATTTGATGATATTTCCTGACATTCCTTAAAATCCCTTGAAATATTTGAAGTCTTATAAAATCCTTTGAGATCCTTCGAAATTTCCGATAATCTCGAAAATTCTTTAAAACCGTATAAAATTTTTTTTAATCCCTCAAAATCCTTAAAGTTCTTGGGAATTATTTGAAATTTCTAAATGTTATGAAAATGTCTTGAAATTCTTTTAAGTACCCTAAAATTTTGAAAATCCTTTGAAATTGTTTGAAATTTTTTTAATCTATTGAAGCTCCTTGGAATCTTTTAGAATATTCTAAAATCTTTAAAATCTTTTGAAAGTTCTTCAAATCTATTGAAATTCTTAGGAATCTTTTAAAATAGCCTTAAATCTTATAAAACTTTCTAAATCTCTGGAAATACCTTGAAATATTAAAAAAATCTCTTTAAATTTTTCAAATGATTTAAAATTCCTTAATTTTTGTTAATAAAATCTTCGAAATCTCATTAAAATATTTTTAAATTCCTTGAAATCCCGTAAAATTATATAAAATCTGATATTTCTTAAAATTTCTCTCAAATATTTCAAGTCATATGAAATCCCTTAAAATTACTGAAAAATCCCTTAGAATCCTCAAAAAATATCCTTAAACCTTATGAGTCTCATAAAATTCTTTTAAATCCTTTTAAATTTTTGAAAATCTGGAATATTCATAAAAAAACCAATAACATTTTTTTTAATCCTTTAAATCATACAAATCCTTGTGAATTCTTTGAAATTTTTAAATGTTCTGACAATTTCTCAAAATTCCTTCAAGTACCCTAAAATTTTTAAAATACTTTGAAATCTTTCCAAATCTATTAAAGCTCCTTGGAATCTTTAATAATATCTTGAAAATCATACAAATCTTTTCACATTTCTTGAAATTTTTTACGAACCTTTTGAAATAGCTTTAAATCTTATAAAATTTTTTTAATCTCTGGAAATAACTTGAAATATTGAAAAACCTCTTTAAATCTTTTTAATGTTTCATAATTTCTCAATTTTTGGGAATAAAATTTTTAAAATAGCATTAAAATTTTTTTAAATCCCATGAAATATTTGAAGCTTTATGAAATCCTTTGAGATCCTGGAAAAATGATTAAAATACTTTATTGAGAGCTTTCAAAATCCCTTCAAATTACTGAAATTTCCTAAAGTATTATAAAATTCCTTAAAATTCATTGAAAATCTTTTAGATTCCTTAAAAATATCCTAAAACCTTGTAAGTCCCATAAAATCCTTTAAAATCCTTCCAAATTTCCAATAATCTGGAAAATTCATAAAAACCGCATCAAATTTTTTTTCTTTCCTTAAAATCATTAAAATCCTTGGGAATTCTTTGAAATTTTCAAATGTTTTGAAATTCTTTCAATTACCCTAAACTATTTATTTTAAACCCCTTGAAATTTTCAAAAGCTCTAGAAAATTATTTTGAATCTTTTGAAATTATCTGAGATCCTGCGAGATCATGGGAAAGTCAATAAAATACATTATTGAAGGCCTTTAAAATCCTTTCCAATTGCTGAAATTTTCGAATGTATTATAAAATCCCTTAAAATTCATTCAAAATCTTTCAGAGTACTTAAAAATATCCTAGAACCTTTTAAGTCCCATAAAATCTTTTAAAATCCTTCCAAATTTCCAAAAATCTGGAAAATTCATAGAAACCGCATAAAATTTGTTTCGATTCCTTAAAATCATTAAAATCTTCGGGAATTCTTTGAAATTTTCGAATGTTTTGAAATTCTTTCAATTACCCTAAACTATTTCAAAAATTTTTAAATCCCTTGAAATTTTTAAAAGCTCTAGAAAATTATTTTGAATCTTTCGAAATTATTTGAGATCCTGCGAGATCCTGGGAAAGTCAATAAAATACATTATTGAAGGCCTTTAAAATCCTTTCCAATTACTGGAATTTTCGAATGTATTATAAAATCCCTTAAAATTCATTGAAAATCTTTTAGAATCCTTAAAAATATCCTCAAAGCTTATAAGTCCCATGAAATCCTTTAAAATCCTTCAAAATTTACAGTAATCTGGAAAATTCATAAAAACCGCATAAAATTTTTTTTTATTCCTTAAACTCATTAAAATCCTTGGGAATTTTCTGAAATTTGCAAATGTTTTGAAATTCTTTCAATTACCCTAAACTATTTCTTTTAAATCGCTTGAAATTTTTAAAAGCTCTAGAAAATTATTTTGAATCTTTTGAAATTATCTGAGATCCTGCGAGATCCTGGGAAAGTCAATAAAAAACTTTATTGAG
>CAKNYM010048516.1:144013-176396 GCA_932195095.1 Andricus curvator
TCTAGAAAATTATTTTGGATCTTTTGAAATTATTTGAGATCCTGCGATATCCTGGAAAAGTCAATAAAATACTTTATTGAGAGCCTTTAAAATCCCTTCAAATTACTGAAATTTCCGAAAGTATCATAAAATCCCTTAAAATTAATTGAAAATCTTTTAGAATCCTTACAAATATCCTAAAACCTTATAAGTCCCATAAAATCCTTCCAAATTTCCAATAATCTGGAAATTTCATAAAAACCGCATACATTTTTTTTATTCCTTAAAATCATTAAAATCCTTGGGAATTTTCTGAAATTTTCAAATGTTTTGAAATTCTTTCAATTACCATAAACTATTTCAAATTTTTTTTAATCCCTTGAAATTTTTAAAAGCTCTAGAAAATTATTTTGAATCTTTTGAAATTATTTGAGATCCTGCGAGATCCTGGAAAAGCCAATAAAACACTTTATTGAGAGCCTTTAAAATCCCTTCAAATTACTGAAATCCTCGGTAGTCCTACAAAATCCCGTAAAACCCGTTAAAATTTCCTACAAATTCTTTGAAATATTTAGAAAAAATAAAAATCTTCCAGAATCCCTTCGAATTTTTTCAAATCTCTTACCTTGACTAGATGAACTTGAAAAATAATGTATTTCAAAATCTGTAAAAAAGACTTTGTTTTTATGGATATTTTTTGTACGGAATAATGAAAAACAAATCGAAATACTAACAGGATAAATTTACACCCCCCCTCCCCTCCCCTCAGTTATGCAACAAATCGTGAAAAATGTCCGAGCCCCACCCAAAAAAAAAAAAATGTTCCGTAATTTATGGATGGCTCGTTAAGAGGTACATGATATAGAGGACAGGATATCAAAGGTTAACCAAAAATTGGAAACAACAAAATACACTATGCAGCCACATCAAACAGGACAGTTGAAAAATGACATTATTTGTGAAATTGTGAAAATATGATATCGAATACAAGTTGCTTTGAATTTTTTGCGATTCAGTAAAAACATATTATAGGTACGTGAATATGGTATTCAAAAAGGCTATAAAATTAGTGTTCAGTATCCATTTATGAAACCGGATTAAATTTCAATCAATTGAAATTGGATATAGAAATTTCGATCAGGTTTCGTGAAAATTGTACTTGTTGCTGTATTCAATTTCACTTTTTTTATAACGCCTCTCAGCTTTTATAAAATAGAAAATAATAACCTGTAACTGTCCAAGTTGATGAATGCAATTATTTTTGTGATAGGTTTTAGTAACGAATTTTAATGAATTTTTATAGGCTTTTCGTGTATTTTTTCAAAACATAAACGTACTTTTTCAATTAGAGCTCAAACGAGGTTACGGTTCTTCATGGTTTATAAAATATAAAAATGGACAATTAAGTTTAGGATTTATTATTTCCGTCGTAACAATTTTTAGAAGATACTGCAGAATACATGAAACACAAAGCACTGAAAGTTTTCATCAAAGTAGCATAAATGAATACTAAACTTGATTGTATTTTATAGTATTCAGAAAATATCACTAAAAATATCAAATGAATTTGTTTAAATTATTTTTTAAATGTGTTAGTAAATTCCGAATTCAAATTGAAGCCAGGTTATTTCTGTCTACAGATATGAAATATTTACATTTTTTATTTTATAAACCTAAAAAATAAATATAAATATTGAAGTTCTATTCATATCAGTTCTATTTAAGACTGATGTTTGAAAAAATATTAACGGGTGATTGTCAAAAAGTGGAACATTTAGGCAATGAGATTTTCGATTAATTTTTTTTTTAAACCGGTCTACCATTATATTTCTTGTTCGGAATTATTCACGTTCGGTTCAAAATTCTATTTGGTTGAAAAATTTAATTATTTTTCTGAAAATACAACTATTTGGCTGAAAAGTGATCTTTTTTGGTCAAAAATTCGACTACTTAGTTAAAATTCAACCACTTAGTTAAAATTTGAACTGTTTTGTTAGAAATTCATTTTTTTGGTTCAGGATTCATCCCTTTGGTTGAAAATGAAGCTATTCTGTTGAAAATTCATTTTTTTTTGTAAAGAATTAACCTTCTTGGTTAAAAAATCAACTTTGTGATTGAAAATTTGAATCTTCGATTGAAATATTCATTATTTAGTTGAAAATGCGACTATTTTGTTAGAAAGTCATCTTTTTTGGTTAAAAATTCCACTACTTAGTTGAAATTTGAACTGTTTTGTTAAAAATTTATTTTTTTGGTTGAAGATTCATCTCTTTGGTCGAAAATTTAATTATTTCATTTAAAATGCATTTATTTTGTTGAAAAGTCTCCTTCTCAGTTGAAATTTGAACTATGTTAAAAATTAATTTTTTTGGTTAAAGATTCATCTCTTTGTAAAAAATAACCCTTCTGGGTGAAAATAACCAACTTTTTGAATGAAAATTTAATTCTTCGATTGAAATTTTCATTATTTTGTTGAAAATGCAACAATTTGCCAAAAAGTCATCTTTTTTGTTAATAAGTCATCTATTTAGTTGAAATTTTAACTACTTTATTAAAAACTAATTTTTTTATTTGAAAATCATCTCTTTGTTTAAAAATTGAACTATTTTGTTGACAATTTGTTTCATTTATGGTTGAAAATTGATTTTTTATCTAAGTTCTAACTATTCCATTTTTAGTTGAAAATTTATCTTGTTTAGTTTAAAATTTAATTATTTAGTTGAACCTTCATCTCGTGTTTTGGTAATTCATCTTTTTTTTAGAAAATTAACCTTCTTGGTTGAAAAATCTACGTTTTGATTGAAATTTTATTTATTTTGTTGAAAATGCAACTATTTTTCCAGAAAGTGTTCTTTTTTGGTTGAAAACTTTACTACTTAGTTGAAATTAGAACTGCTTTGTTAAAAGTTAATTTTTTTTATGAAGATTCATCTCTTTGGTCGAAAATTTAATTATTCTATTGAAAGTACAACTATTTTGTTAAAAGGTCATCTACTTAGTTGAAATTTGAACTACTTTGTTAAAAATTCATTTTTTTGGTTGAAGATTCATATCTTTGGTAGAAAATTAAACTATTTTTTTCAAAATTCATCTTTTTTGTAGGAAATTAACCTGTTTGGTTGAAAAATCAACTTTTTGATTGAAAATTTAATTCTTCGATTGAAATTTTAATTATTTTGTTGAAAATGCATCTATTTTTTTTGGAAGTCATCTTTTTTTGTTGAAAATTCTACTACTTAGTTGAAATTTCAACTCCTTTGTTAAAAATTCATTTCTTTCATTGGAGATTCATATGTATATTTGGTCGAAACTTTAACTATTTTATTGAAAATGAAACTTTTTTGTTAAAAAGTGATCTAAACTAATTCCTTAAAAATTAATTTGCTAGGTTGAAGATTATCTCTTTATTTAAAAATTGAACTATTTTGTTGAAAATTTGTTTCATTTACGGTCGAAAATTGATTTTTGTCTAAAATTTAACCAATCTATTTTTAGTTGGAGATTCATCTTTTTTAGTTTAGAATTTAATTATTTGGTTGAAACTTCATCTTTTGCTTTGGTCATTTATTCTTTTTTGTAGAAAATTAAACTTCTTTTTTGAAAATTCATTTTAACAATTCATTTTCAATTCATGTTCTTTGGTTGAAAATGTTATTATTTAATGAAAATACAACTTTTTTGTCCAAAATTCAACTAGTTAGTTGGAATTTGAACTGTTTTGTTAAAAATTCATTTTTATGGTTGAAAATTCAACTCTTTGGTGAAAAATTTGATTATTACTATGAAAATGAAAATATTATATAAAAATTCGTCTTTTTAATGGACTTCAACTTTTTGAAAATTCGTTTGTTTTTTATGCAGAAAATTAGTTCCCAAATGCAAATTTAACCGTTCTATTTTTGATTACAAACTTATCTTTTTTAGTTGAAACTTCAACTATTTGTTTGAAAATTCATGTATTATGTTAAAAATTCATCGTTTGGTAGAAAATTAATCGTTTGGTAGAAAATTAATCTTCTTGATTGAAAATTCATCTTTGTAGGTTAAAAATTAAGAAATTTGGTAAAAAATTAAACTATTTTTTTTTTAAGTTTAATTATTTTTTTGAAAATTCAACAAACAGAATTATGGGAGAGATATTCAAAAAATAATTATTTATTTATATTTTATAATTAATTGTGAAGAGAAATTTTGATTCTTAACTCGATTCACCTGATATTGACAATTATGATTCAATTTATTTAGATTTAGAGGTTTGCCTTCTTTTTCTTTCCTCTTCCTTATTTAAAAATTATTTTATTTGAATAAAGACATTTGAGAGTGTTTTGTCCAAATTTTATCGTTGAATTGTTAGTTTTCTTTAATTTATAAAAAATTTCGACGTTAAATTTGAATCTTGGGCGTTAAAGAAGAATTTAAAATTTGATTTATTCTGAATTCAATTTCTTAAATTTTAATGTTTTTTTTTTTAATATAACCATAAAATTATATAAATTTATTCAGAATTGTACATCTTTTTAACATCTAACAATTTTCAACTGCGAAAATTTTGAAAATCGGAAAACAAACTTGAATCCTACGATCTTTGTGATTAAAAAATATATGAAAAACATTAGAGAAAAAATAAGGAAGAGGATTTAGAGTTTTTTTTCTCTTTCTCTTTTTTATTTTAGAATTTTTTTATTTAAATGAAAACATCTAGGAGTGTGTTGTCCCAATTTAATTGTTGGATTTTCGTTTAATTCAACTGTTTTGTCGGAAATTCTTCTACTTTGGTTGAAAATAATCTTTTTTGTCTAAAATTTATCATTTTGGTTGAGGATTCAACTATTTTGTTAAAAATTAGTTTTTTTTTTTAATTAGTTTTTTAACTGCAAATTTAACGTTTCTTTTTTTTGAAAACATATCCTTTTTAGTTCAAAATTCAACTATTTGTTTGAAAATTCATGTATTATGTTGAAACTTCATCTTTAGGTAGACAACCAATCTTCTTGGTTGAAAAATCATCTTTGTGGGTTAAAAATTCAGATATTTAGTTAAAAATTCAACGATTTTGATTAAAGTTAAATTATTTTGTTGGAAATTAAACTATTTTTTTGACGTCATCTTTTTTAGTCGAAAATGTAACTGTTTTGTTGAAAATTCGTTTACTTGGGTAGAAAATAATTCTTGTTCGCTTTTTTTATTGAAAATTAATTTTTTAACTGCAAATTTAACGGTTCTATTTTTTTGAAAGCCTATCTTTTTCAGTTCAAAATTCAACTATTTGGTTGAAAATTCATATTTTGGTAGACAATTAATCTTCTTGGTTGAAAATTCATCTTTGTAGGTAAAAAATTCAGATATTGAGTTAAAAATTCAACAATTTTGTTGAGTGTTAAATTATTTTGTTGAAAATTCAACTATTTTGTTAACGTCATGTTTTTTGGTCGAAAATTCAACTGTTTTGTTGAAAATTCGTTCACTTGGGTAGAAAATTAATCTTGTTCGCTTTTTTTATTGAAAATTAATTTTTGAACTGCAGATTTACCGGTTCTATTTTTTTGAAAGCCTATCTTTTTTAGTTGAATATTCAATTATTTGGTTGAAAATTCATATTTCGGTAGACAATTGATCTTCTTGGTTGAAAATTCCTCTTTTTAGGTTAAAAATTCAGATATTGAGTTAAAAAATTCAACACTTTTGTTGAATGTTAAATTATTTTGTTGAAAATTCAACTATTTTGTTAACGTCATCTTTTTTGGTCGAAATTTACAAGGGTGAGAAATTAATCTTGTATTTCTAAAATTCATCATGTTCGTTGAGGATCCAACTATTCTGTTTAAAATTCGTTTTTTTATTGAAAATTAGTTTTTTAACTGCAAATTTAACGGTTCTATTTTTTTTAAACCCTATCTTTTTTAGTTGAAAATTCAACTATTTGGTTGAAAATTCACATATTATGTTGAAAATTCATATTTTGGTAAACAATTAATCTTCTTGGTTGAAAATTCATCTTTGTAGGTTAAAAATTCCGACATTTAGTTAAAAATTCAACAAATTTGATCAAAGTTAAATTATTTTGTTGAAAATTCAACTGTTTTGTTGAAAATTTGTTTACATGGGTGAAAAATTAATCTTATATTTCTAAAGTTCATCAGTTTCGTTGAGGATCCAACTATTCTGTTGAAAATTCGTTTTTTTTTCATTGAAAATTAATTTTTTAACTGCAAATTTAAACGATTCTATTTTTTGGAAAACATATCTCTTTGAGTTGAAAATCAAACTATTAATAATTGTTTTCTTGAAAATTCGTCCATTTGGATTCAAAATTCAACTTTTATGGAAGAAAAGTCATCTTTCTTGGTTGGAAATTCATCTATCTTGGCTGAAAATGAACTTTTTTGTCGAAAGTTCAACTTTTCGTGTTGAAAACGCAGCTATTATACTAAATTTTTTTGTTTCAATAATATTGGTCTTTAATTTATCGACACAAATTTAAATTTTATTATTTGATCGGAGAAGTGTCACTTGTTACAAAACCTTGGTAACCCTCTTCTATGTGTTTGGGTCGAATGTCTGCCTTCAAACATGACTGCCAAAAAACCGGCTGAACATGGAGGTGGTTTTCTGCAGTTTTCCACCTCCCTGGCCAAACGTCCAGGCAAATTCTAAAGGACTTGAATGATACTTTAGTAGCGGGGATTATCCGTGCATAGACCTGTGTTTCACCGGAGTTTCAAAACAAAAAAAGCATAATACAATACGTTTTTACCGCAGTGCTACGGGACCTTAATGGACCAGCCTTACAGGGCAATAATAATATGTGGACGATCTCTTTATGGACAACCTCAAATAGCCAACCACTAAAAATGCATGAATCCTCTTTTGTTTCAAATGTCAAGTATTTGTCCAACCCAGTCCGGGTTCGAATTTGCTGCAAATTAATTCTGTCAAACCTCACATGACGTTTAAAGCTAGCCTCTGTGTGTGCTGTAGGGGCTCGAAATAATTAATTACCTTTTTTATGAATATTGTACCGCAATACTCGTGAGCCTGAAAAAGACATGTGCGAAGCACCATTAATGCAGAAAATTTTTTACACGTGCTTTTGGAAGTCATCCAAACATGCGGCCACAGAATACAGAATCAACAGGAATGATACCATTGTGCCTTGAATATGAACGATTATTTATCAAAAAGAGGATAATATTTGGTGTGACATATTTTCCCTTTTGTTTCAAGTATTGTAGAGCTGAAAGATTCAAGCTTTTTTAAAAATATTTTCCTATCTAAAAAAAAGTAGCGTAGGCAAGACTGGTATAATTATTTTAATAAGAACCTCATTTTTTGTATAGGAATTTTTTTCTTCACATGAGGTACTAAACTTTTTCTAAAAATATGTGGTTTTGTTGCTGTTCTCGTCAGAAATAACTGAAATAATTATTTGAATTATTTGAAAACAAAATTGCATGTCGTAAATGGAGTGAAAATAAAAATGATTCAGATTTTAACACCTGAATCCTCCTATTCTACGATATTTTAAAATGAAAACAAATGATTAAAAATAACAGATAATATTTTCAACCTAAGGTTTGTCGTGAAGTTTAAATTAATCAATTAATGAAAAAGGTTAATATGTTATAATTTAAAATCTTTTAACAAATTTCAATTCAACAACAGGTTTGAATAAAGATATTTATTCAAAAATATATCTTAACGATTCTTATTTTTTTAATTAAAATAGAAAAAATTAAAATATACGTAGGGCAAAATTTGATTAAATTGACTATAACCTGCATTTATACTTTGAAATTATTATAATCCCCTTCTCCCAAGTAATAATCCTTAATTATATCTTAAAAAATGATTTGTTGAATATTTTACAGAGCATGAATAGGTTCGAATTATCATTAAGGTGGTCCAAAAATGCATTAAAATTTTTTTTTATTGAATTAGAATGCATATCGCCCCTATACTTTTTTCAAACACCCAAAAAATAAAAGTGATTTTTTGAAAATTATATTTAGAGATTTCGCACGCCGCATGAAGTTTAACACATATTTGCCATAAGGAAGAAGACTTTTTTGTACATTTTCAACTTATTTTCAACTTTTTATTCAAATCGAGGCCATAATCAATTCAATTTAACAGTAATAAGTGTTTTAGGAATTAATTATTATTTATAAGTATATTCGCTTTGAATCATTCTAGAAAGTTGCGGTTTTTTCTGAAATATTTAACTTTTTGTCCACTTCTTACTTAAAGGGAGATAAGAATTAATGCAATTTAACAACCTTGATTGTTTAAACAAATAATTATTGTTTATAACTATGTGCTCCTATATTAATACTAGATAGTTGCGGCTTTTTGTGAAATTTTGCACTTTTTGTTAACATTTTGCTTAGATTGAGGTAACAATTAATTACAGTAAATAAACAATTAATTATTATTTTTTATAAAATTCTCTTCAAATAAGGCTAGATATAGTTGCGACTTTTTCTGAAATTTTTCAATTTTTTTCAACTTTTCACTTAGTGCGGTAATAATCAATTCAATATTCTTAAAATTTTCCATATGAATCATAGTAAATGTAAATTTTCCTTGAAGTAGTTAATGAGAGCTTTTTTTTGAATTAATATTAATATTGAATACATTGTTCAAACAATTATGTTTGTTAACTTGCATAAAGTATTATCTCACTGAGTGAAAAGTATACGAAAAGATAAGAATTTCGGAAAAACCACAACTATCTCTCAGTAGGAGAAGATAGTTATAAATAATCATTTGTTTAAATTAATAATTTTTTTGAATTGCATGATAAATTGATCAAACAATACTCGAATATTACATCACACTAATTGAAAAGTGGACCAAAAGTGGAAAATCTTAGAAAAAACTCCAAATTTCTAGCATTATTCCAAGAGAATATTATTATTAATATTAATTAATTGTGTGAACAATTATTTTTGTTGAACTTAATATATTATTGCCTCGAGCTTAATAAAAAGTTGAGAACAAGAAGTAAAACCTGGAATAACCCGCGACTTTCTATCTTTATTCTAAGAGAAAATTGCTAGAAACAATGAAAAGTCATTCAAAAAATGTACGCAAACATCTAATTATCAGTGGGAGGTAGTATTTTATATATTAGAAATAATTTGAATGCAAAAAACCGCAAAAAAATCATTATTAGCGCCAAAAAATCGCAAACCCCAATTGTTCACTTATGGGTTTGTTTGTATCATATGAAACAGTCTTCTGGGGGTGATATTAACAAAAGAATTATTTATTCGTATTCCCTAACTAATTTTGAAGAGAAATGTTGAATTTTAACTCGATTCATCCAATATTGACGATTCTAAATAAAATTTACAAAAGCGTCTCTTTTTCTTACGGGAAATACTTGTTAAACTTGATGTGGCTTGCGGAACCTCTAAATATTATTCAAAAACAGGCATTTCTTTTTTTGTGGATTCAAACAAATTTAAGGGCGATATGCATCAAAATTCGGGAAAAAAAATGTGTACCACCCTAAGAATCATATTGCTCAATCGTAAAAGAATGTAATATATGTTAATTTCAATTATGGTTTTTCGTAATAATCATTTATATTCTCAGCACAGTTAAGTAATCTCTAATGTGTACAAAACCACGAAAACTAATCTTCTATGAACAAGAAAATGATAAATAGTGTGTACAATTTATACTTTCCATATTTTTATCGCGATTGCTCTTGTTGGAACACTTTATCTTTCATGAAATCTATACAAGAACGTTTGCAGATGAAGCGTGCCATTTAGTATTAGAAAAATTTAAATAATGTTAATAGCTCAAATATTAGAATAAAACAGGCCAAAACGCGCGGGCAGTAGGGTCAGTCAGCACTCAACGCGGCAAGCGAGCCCCACTCTGCCGAGAACGACAAACCACGTGAGCCAACGCCACCAATCATAGCCAAGGTCAGACCCCACTAAGGTAACTACCACCTCCACCGGGCAACCAGGAGTAGAGACAATACTATATAAGGCCGCTTCGAGCCTCAGAGCGTCACTCGTGCACCAGCTAGAGTGGCGAGCTATCCTCCAAAGGAATCCTTGGTGAACCTAATTACACAGATTGTATGAAACCACTTACATTTGGAACAACTACTATAGACTGCAAATATGACACTAAAAATGATAAATATGCCTATCGCGCCCCGGTCTCCCCTAACTATATATCTCATGAATCTGACAATCGTTGATATTGAAAAGCCGATTGGCTTTTCATCGCCTGAATTTTGTTTCATATCTTAAATCAAACATTTAGAAAATTCAATGATATTCAATAATTTACGATTTATTTATTCTTCTATGTTTCGCTCGCTTTTTTTATTTTTATTTTTTTATTTTTTCGCGTCAAAGTGACAGTTTATTAGTATACGTCAGTTTGAAATACAATTATTGAGAAGTCCATGGCACCATTTTCGATTATTATCTGAAAACTATTGTTGTTGGGAAACCCGTGTTCATGATTGGGTCAAATATAATAAAATGGTTCAAAATGAAAAGTCTGAAAACTTCATGTTTCTGAGAAATTTAAGGTTATTTAAATAACATATTCAATAATAATAATTATCATTATTTATTGAATGAGGGCCGCCAGCACTTCAAAATACAAAATTTAAAGTGTTCAGTTTAGGAATTAGAACATAGAATCTAAGTAGTCAAAGTTAGCTAAAAGACGTCTTAGTTATGAAAAATATGTTTTTTGAAAACCTGATTAAACTTTAAAACTACTTTTTCAGTATTTAAATCAACCTATCAATTTTATACACTATACAAATATGGTATATACGTAAATAAAAAATGTTAAAAATTCAATATTCCAACATATTAACGATGAAGTCTTCTTAATTTTTATAAATAAAAAAAAAGTTTTAGCTCAAAAATCTTTGATTAAAATTTTCAGAAGCCAAAAATGTTTGTTTTAGTTTTAAGCAGACACAGTAGTTTTTAACTTATTTCAATGTTTCAGCTTCTCAAAAATTCAAGTGACTCGATAAAATATTTCTAATGTTTTAAAAGGGATAATAGATTAAACAATTAAAAATTATATAATCTAAAATCATTTCTCTGAGCAGAAATATGTATAAAGCTTCTATAAAGAGATCCAATATTTTGTAAATGCAGAATTTTGAAAAAATGTTAAGGATTATGATGTAATAAATAAAGTTTTTCCGACGAAATCCACCAAAAATTACTCGGCAATGAGACCTTGTTATCATATATTTAGTCGGTTAATAACAATTGATGCTTATTTGAATAAACCTAATCAACAAATGCACTGTTGGGCTATTTTTTGACGCACTAGCTTGGTTCTTTCAACGTAATCAAATGTTATCAACTAATTTATAAACCTTCAGGGATATTTCAATGACAATCGACTGTTATTATTTTTGGGAACAATTTTTTTAACGAATTTGTATTATCTCATGTATTTATGAATTTAAAAAAATCCCCTTTCCACCAGAAATTAACAGCCAATTATTGATCAACCATTTTTGCTAATAATCAATAACAATTGGTGATTGTTTAAACAAAATTAATTAAAAAATGCATTTTCTGGCTATTTTTCAACATTTCAACGTGGTTCTTTTAACGCGGAATCAACTCGTAACAACTAATTTTTGAAATTTTCTGAAACACTTGGATAACGATCAATTATTGTCAACAAGAAAAATTGGTTTATAACATTTCCAGTAAAAACAACAATAGCTAATCGTTATCCAAGTTTCTAAGAAAGTTATAAAATTAATTATTAACAATTGATCAAGTTAAAAAATCAAGTTTAAGTCATGGAGAATAGCCAGGTAATGAATTTTTTCATTGAGTTTGTTTAAACAATAATAAATTGTAATTATTGTTTATATGGAATCTTTGATAAATAATTGACAATTAATTATTCCTTAAAGAAAAGCGGAATTTTTTTGCGAGTTTTAATTCTTCTATTTGGTGATAGGAACAATTTTTTCAGTACAGTTTTCATAGGTTTTTGTATGCCTTTTCCATTCATCAGAAACATTTTTTGATATAAATAGTATTTGTACTTCGAAAATAAAAGCCAAAAACAAGTTAGATTTTTTTTTTTTTTTTGTAAAACGCATATTTTTGCATCTTTTTATGTCAAATAAAAGTTTCAGTTTCTGCCTTTAAGAGCTTTGAGGTTAAATAGTGGTAATTTTTATTTTTATTTATAAAAATGGGCAATTATAAAATACGAATAAAATATTATTTTTCTAATACCACCCCCATAAGTCTGTTTTATAGGGTCCCAAAAAACCCCCGTAAGTAAAAAATGGGTTTTACGAGTTTTTGGCGCTAATTATGATTTTTTTTGCTGTTTTTTCAATGCAAATTGTTTCTAATACATAAACTGCCTCATACTAATAATTAGATGTTTACATAAATTGTTTAAACAATTTATTATTGTTTTTAGCAATTTTCTCTTAGAATGGAGATAGAAAGTCGCGGTTTTTTCGAAAAGTTTTCATTTTTTGTCCAATTTTTAATTAGAAAGAGGTAGAAGTTCCTTAATTTCAACGAAAATGATGGTTTAAACAATTTCTTATTATTATTAATAATATAATTTTTGAATAATGCTAGAAATTGCTGTTTTTTCTGAAATTTTCAACTTTTGGTTCACTTTTCACTTAAAGTGAGTTAATATTCATCTTGATATAGAAAAACAGTTGTTTAAACAAATTATTATTGTCTATACTCTATAGCTATCTTCTTCTATATTAATACTAGATAGTTGCAGTTTTTTTTTTGAATTTTTTAACTTTTGTCCATTTTTTATTTGGAGTGAAGTAATAATTAATTCAAATTGACAAAAATAATTGCTTAAACAATTTATTATCATCGTTAATAATATTCTCTTTGCTTGATAGTATAAAGTTGCGGCTTTTTGTGAAAGTTTTAACTATTTGTCTATTTTAACAATTTATTATTATTAATAACTATTTTTATCTGTATTAATGCCAGATAATTGCGTTTTTCCTGAATTTTGTACTTTTTGCCTATTTTTCACTTAATGAGGTAATAATTAATGCAAGTTAATAAAAATAGTTGTTTAAACAATTTATTGTTGTTTATAACTATCTTCTCTTAGATAAGTGCTAGAAAGTTGCGGCTTTTTCTCAAATGTTTAACTTTGCTTTGCTTTTTTAGTTATAAACAAATAATAAATAAACATTAGAGAGAAACATATTTTAAACAATCTCTTTCTTTTTCGTAAATATATTTTGCTGGAGGAGGGGGATAACTACGAAATTTTTGGAAATCAAAAACAAACTACGAGTTCTACTATCAAATTTGTGATTAAAAAAATATATAAAAAAGATAAGAGAGAAAATAAGGAAGAGGATTTAGAGGCTGCCTTATTTTTCTTTGCTCTTTTTTATTTCAGCATTTCTTAATTTGAATGAAGACATTTAGAAGTGTGTTGTCCAAACTTGATCGTTGGATTTTTTTTTAATTTCTCAAAATTTCGTGGTTAAATTTAAATCTTGGAATTTAATGAAAAATTTAAATTTTGACTTATTCTCAATTTAATTTCTTAAATGGTAATGAATTTTTTAATATAATCATAACATTACTGAAAATTATTCAGAATTGTACATTTTTTTTGACATCTAACGATTTTTAATTACGAAATTTTTAGAAATATGTTGAAAAAAAACTAAGAATCCCACAATCAGATTTGTGATTTAAAAAATATATAAAAAAGACGAAAGAAGAAATAAGGAAGAGGATTTAGAGGTTGGAATTCTTTTTCTTTTTTATTTTAGAATTTTTTAATTTGACTGAAGACATCTAGGAGTGTGTTGTCGAAATTTGATCATTGGATTTTTTTTTTAATTTCTAAAAATTTCGTACTTAAATGTAAATCTTGGAAGTTGAAAAAAAATTTCATTTTCATTTATTCAAACTTTAATTTCTTAAATCTTGATGATTTCTAAAAAATATAACCATAACATTATAGAAAATTATTTAGAATTGGATATCTTACAAAATTCGAAACTTATGATCAAATTTGTAATTAAAAAAAATATATAGAAACCTGAGAGAAAAATGAGGAAGAGGATTTGGAGGTTGCCTTCTTTTTCTTTCCTTTTTTTTATTTTATTATATTTTAATTCGAAAGAAGACATTTAGGAGTGTCTTATCCAAATTTTATTCTTAGATTATTGTTGTTTCTTCAATTTCTAAAAATTTCGTAGTTGAATTTGAATCTTGGACGTTAAAGGAGAATTTCAATTTTAACTTATTCTGAATTTGATTTCTCAAATGTTAATGATTTTCTTAATATAACCATGAAATTACAAAAAAATTTGGAAACAAAAATAAGAATCCAACGCTCAAATAGTTACTTAGGAACTGAATTTTCGTTACATAAAATATTAAGAGCTGTGGTATCGAAACGTTACAAGTGTGTACCTGTGAAATAATTAACACTGATGACTGACAGGCGTGCCAAGTGCAATATAGAATCGAGTTTATACGCAATGTTTGTGAAAAGCGAAGTTTGTCCCTGCATTGGACAGCCAATCGTAAACATCAATTTTCATTATTCAGAAAGTCGTAATTTTAAAAGCAATTGATGTTTAAATTGAACCGGAAAAGCTATATTTACATTACTTTCATATTGAATTGTTTTTAAATTTTAATACAATATTATGAGGATTAAAATAATCTCCAAACCATTTTTTACAACTGTAGTATTATCACAGTTTTTTTCTTCGACGGATAAAATCATTTTTTAGACAAAATAGAAATTTCGAATAACTATTTAGTATTCACGTGTTTGCTAAAAGTTTTTTAAACACTAAAATTTAAGCTAAAATTAGACTTTGAGATGTGAGAAGAAGGAAATAAGTATTATTATTTTGTTATTAAAGTTATACAAATATAATTTTCCCAAGATTCTTAAAGAAATTTGGAAAGATTTTTTTAAATTTAATGTTATATGATTTTACAAAATATAAGAAAGATTCAGGTCAGTTTAAATGATATTTAGAACTTTTACAAATTTGGAAGAAATTGGGAAATATTTTACAAATTTTCGGAAATTTTTTCAATTTTACAAATATTTTTAAGCACTTTTGAAATTTGCGAACATATTTTAAACTGCTTAAAAATTTGCTTCTCATATCTAGAAATCTTCTAAAATTAAAGAAATCGCCTTAAATCTGCCAGATTCTTTTTTTATAATTTTCAAATTGTTTTGAAACTGTTCTAAGTGTTCCGCAATCTCATTTAAATTTCTCTTCAAATTGATTTTTCAAAATGAAACATCATTTTAAAATTTCCTATGAATCTTTAGAAAATTGGCCATTCTTTTAAAATCTTTGAAAATTCTTAAAAAGCTTCTTTTTCGAAATCTTCAAAAATCTACATGTTTTTTAAATTAAATCTATGCAAGTTTCAAGTTATTTTTTATTCTCTTCAAAACTTCAAAATATCTCTCAAACTTACTCGAATTTTTCGGAAACTTCGTAGTCTAGCAAAATAAAAAATTTCATATGTTTTTTCACAATTTTAGGAAGTCTTGTGAAACGTTTTGAAATCTTTCTGAATTTTCTCTTCAAATTAATTTTCCAAAATAAAAAAAATATCATCAATTTTCCTAGTCAATAATTTATTTTTTCAAAACGTTACAAAATTTTTAAAAAGCTTATTTTCTTCGACAAAAAGTTTTGAAATTTGTACAAGTTTCAAACGATTCTTGACTCTTCTTAAAAATTTAATATATCTCTGAAGCTTAATCGAATTTTTTCTAAAATATTATAATCTTGCAAAATTGAAAAAATTTTGCTTTAAAATCTTGTACACTCTTTTTCAAAAATTTAGAAGAAAATTTGAAACGTTTTGAAATCTTCAAAATAAAAATAGATTTCATTTTTCCTAGGAATCCAAGAAAAATTTTCTATTCTCTTGAAACGTTTCGAAATTCTTTAAAAGCTTGTTTTCTTCAAAATTCAAAAAAAATCTACAATTGTTAACAACAATTTTCAAATCTTTATAGGTATTAAATTATTTTGGAATCTTGCAAAAAAATTATAATATATCTTAAACTTACTGAATTTTTCTCTGAAATTTTGTAATCTTGCAAAATTGAAAAATTTTTCTTCAAAATCTCTTGCATTCTTCTTCCTTATTTAAGCAAATCATTGGGAATCTTTTAAAATCTCTTTCAAATTTCTCTTAAAATTAATTTTTTTAAATAAAAAATAGTTTTTATTTTTCCTAGGTTTCTTAAGAAAATATTTTTATTCTCTTGAAATCTTTCAAAATTCTTAAAAAGCTTCTTTTCTTCAAAATCTTTAGAAACCTACATTCTTTAACAAAAATTTTGCAATCTTTATAGGTTTTAAATTATTTTCGAATCATTAAAAATAATTGTAATCTTCCAAACTTACTGGAATCTTATCTGATATTTTGTAATCCTGCAAAATTGAAAAATTGTACTTCAAAATCTTTTATATATATATTCTTTTTTGAAATTTAAGGAAATCATTTGATACTTTTTAAAATCTTCAATTTCCTCTTTAAATTCATTTTTCAAAATGAAAAAAAGTTTTAAATTTGTCTAGGAATCTTTAGAATTTTATTTTCTTGAAACGTTTCAAAATGTTCAAAAAGCTTCTTTTCTTTGAAATCCACAAAAAATTATATTTTTCTGATTTTAAAATCTTTATAAGTTATTAATTATTTTTAAATCTTTTCAAAATTTCTGAGTATCTCTTAAACTTACTCGAATTTTTTCTTAAACTTTGTAGTCTTGTAAAATTTCAAAATTTTACTTTAAAATGTTTTTTTTTCCAAATTTCAGGAAATCATTTGAAACTTTTTGAATCCAAAAATTTTCAAAAATGAACATAAAAAAAATGTAAATCTTTACTAGATTTAAATTATCTTTAAATCTTTTTAAAACTTCTGAACCTTCTAAATATCTTTTTTAATGATTTGAATTTTTCTGAAAATTCAAAAAACTATTCTTCATAATCATAAAAGGTTCCTTTAAAACCTTCGGGATTCTTGTTTGATAATTTTGAAAATATTTGCTTGAAAAATTTTCAGAATGAATAATAATTCCAAATGAAGTGTTAAAAATTAAGTGATTTCAAATTGAAAAGGTAGACATTTTGGTGTTAAAATTCTTGCAATTGAAATTGAAATTGTTACATTTTGAAAAGTACAATTAACAATTTAAGAATTGCTGCTTTAAAAACGATTTAAATTGATTAAAATGAACTCGTGAAGACTGACTATATGATTGTGTTTTTATTTTTTTATTCATTTGTTTCTCCACTCTCTCGTATGATTGTTTATTTTTGGCGACAGCTGAATTTGTAACAATCTAGCAAGCTAGGCTGTGAATATAAATAGTTGGTTTCAAAATAAAAAAAAATATCTTATAAAAAGGATAAATTATATAATTAAGGATAATACTGATAATAGTTGATTTAAAAGAAATTTATCTTCAAATGTACCTATTATTAAATATTCTTTTGAAGAGAAGATTTAAACGTACTTTTCAAAATTGACTACATGATTGTTTCTTTGTTTTTTACTTATTCATTTTCTTCTTTTTTTTTTAACAAATACTTGAATTCAAAATGAATAAAATCTCTACTAAAAAAATGTGAAAGATATGACAAAGGATAAGACCAATGAAAGTTGATTTAATATCAATTCGTCTGAAAATGTGCCTTTTGTTAAATATTCCTTTACAAATTAAATTAGATTTTGTTGTTCAAAACTGACTATGATTGTTCCTTTGTTTTTTTTTCTTTCTCTTCTCTACTTTCTCGCATGATTAACAAAAAAAGGAAGAGACAAAGCTAATTAGTCAATTCAATTTAAATTATCTTTAAAAGTGCCCATTGTTGAATATTCTTCTGAAAAGAAGATTGGAAGGCACTTGTCAAAACTGACTATATAATTGCTTCTTTTTATGAAGAGTTGAATTCGAAATAAGCCAGGCCAGGCTGTGCGATCCGCTGTCCATGCAAGCGGCGGTCCACCTTCTATTTCCGATACGGAAGATAAAATAATATCGAAACTCGATGACACTGCGGGCACCGCGGCTATATTTTGCAAACCGCAGAATTTAAATATCTATTATCCCAGGCGAAACCGCACTTCCGTATTTTTCTGCCGCGCAACGGAAATTTATTTTCGTTTCATTGCACAATTCTCACCCAAGCGACAGAACAAACGATGTAATGCCATCGGATACTTGCAGAATCCAAGCTTCGGATTTGATTCGTGTTTGGCCTGTTCGGTGTGCACTGTACACAGTTCGTACGAGGACTTGGGAATTAAATTGATAATCGAATTTCAATATACCTGCCATTTTATTCAACTGTAAATGCATGCTGTGTATACAGTGATGGAAGATTGCTTTTGCGTGTGTGTCTGTACCATAAACCTTCATTCTCCGGTTACACCAACTTCTGTTAATTGGATCACGAATTTAATGAAATTTGCAGCTTTCAGATATTCCGAAAAGCTCTTTTTCATTGTCGCTGGCTTAATTAAACCATTCGAAGACAGCAGCGTCCGAAAGCACATCACGTTTGCAACCAAACATCTGACAAAACACTTCAAGTGGGAAGCACGCACTTTTGCGTAATCGCATAATGCATGCGGCGCAGTTTCAGAAGCAGAAATACGAAGGAGTTATTGAACAGAAAATCACTTACTTTTATAAATATTAAATTAATTTTCTACGAAAAACACGGATTTCACAATTCTCACTTCAACATTTTACAGTTTGACATTCAAAACACTGCAGTGGGATTCCCATGCTTGAAGTCAATCGGACCTCTCTTTGTAACATATGAGATAGACAGAGACGATACGATTGTGTTCCAATGACAGGTCTTACTTTTCGTTTCGAAACGATCATACCCCCCCCCCCCTCGCTCTCTCTCTCTCTCTCCCCCCCCTCTCTCTCTCTCTCTCTCTCTCTCTCTCTCTATCCAATACTTCTTTGTTCTCTTTTTCCAATCGTAGAGCCTATTGGGTAGCTACGACAGCGCCACCAAGTATAACACTTTTGATTAAAATGAATTGGTATTCACTACTCATTTGATCGCACAAAATAATATGTGTCTACACCAAAAACCTTTTTTCTCCAGTTACGCCAACTTTTGTTAAGTTGATCACGAATTCAATGAAATTTGCAACTTTCAGCTATTCCCAAAAGCTCTTTTTCATTGTCGCTCGCCTAATTAAACCATTCGAAGACAGCAGCGTCCGAAAGCAGATCACTTTTGCAACCAAACATCTCACAAAACACTTCAAGTGGGAAGCACGCCCTTCTGCGTAATCGCATAATGCATGCGACGGAGTTTCAGAAGCAGACATACGAAGAAGTTATTGAATAGAAAATCACTTACTTTTATAAATATTAGATTAATTGTCTACGAAAAATACGGTTTCCACAATCCTCACTTCAACACTTGACAGTTTGATATTCAAAACACTGCAGTGGGATTCCGATGCTTGAAGTCAATCAGACCTCTCTTTGTACCTTATGAGATAGACAGAGACGATCCGATTGTGTTCCAATGACAGGTCTTCCTTTTCGTTTCGAAACGAGCATACACCCTCTCTCTCTGTCTATCCAATACTTCTTCTTTGTTTTCTTTTTCGAACCGTAGAGCCTATTGGGTAGCTTCGACAGCGCCAACAATTTAGAAGAAATTTCAGTTTCAATTAAATATTAACAAGAAATCTTATAGTAAATAATTAATTTTAAACCGTAGTATAACACTTTTGATTAAAATGAATTGATATTCACTACTCGTTTGATCGCACAAAATAATATGTGTCTACACCATAAACCTTTTTTCTCCAGTTACGGCAACTTTTGTTAATTGGATCACGAAGTTAATGAAATTTGCAGCTTTTAGATATTCCCAAAAGCTCTTTTTCATTGTCGTTCGCTTAATTAAACCATTCGAAGACAGCAGTATCGAAAAGCACATCACTTTTGCAACCAAAAACCTCGCAAAACACTTCAAGTGAGAAGCACGCACTTCTGCGTAATCGCATAATGCATGCGACGCAGTTTCAGAGGCAGACATACGAAGAAGTTACTGAACAGAAAATCACTTACTTTATAAATATTAGATTAATTATCAGCGAAAAAGACGGTTTTCGCAATTCTCACGTGAACACTTGACAGTCTAACATTCAAAACACTGTAGTGGGATTCCGATGCTTGAAGTCGATCGGACTTCTCTTTCTACCGTGTGAGATAGACAGAGACGTTCCGATTGTGTTCCAACAACAGGTATTGCCTAGCTACGACAGCGCCACCAGTTTAGAAGGAATTTGAGTTTCAGTTAAATATGAACAAAAAATATTATGGTAAATAATTAATTTTAAACCGTAGTTTATCATTTTTTATTAAAGTGAATAAAAAAACTTTAAACTGCAAATTACAAATTTTAAATAAAAAATTATTTAATTAAACTTCAATTTATTGCAACAAATAAATTTACTAAAATACAAATCGAAGTTCAACTCGACCTTGTTTGTTGATCGCACTAAATGATATGTGTCTGCACCATAAACCTTCTTTCTCCAGTTACACCAACTTCTGTTAATTGGATCACGAATTTAATGAAATTTGCAGCTTTCAGATATTCCGGAAAGCTCTTTTTCATTTTGTTATCATTATTAACCTCGTGCTCCAATGAGTAAATATCTAGTATAAATACTGATGAAAAACCAACTCTTTTCATTTGTTTTTTCCTCTGTTAGCCACTAATTCGTGGAGTAAAAATTGGGGCACGTACTGCAGTGCGGAAAATGTGGAATTGTTGGTTGAAAAAGTTTCAAATGTCGTAATTCTTAACTGATTTTACAATTTTTGTTTTCAAATTTAAGCTCTTATAAATTTAAAAAGGTCTTCAAAAAATTGCGTTTTGTCATTTAGGTTTGAAATTTTTTTTTAACATATCCTAAAAAAAATAGGTGGAACAAAATGATCGAAAATCTCGCACTTATTATTGTTAACTACGTGATTGGTTGTATACTGTGTGAATATGACATTGAGTGGCTATTTTGAGTTTATTTCTTTGATTATTCTGGAATTTCGTAAATCGAAATTTCCAAATAAGAAATTTTAATTCTAAAAAATTATTTCTAAGAATATTCTGTTCTTAACGTTTTGACTAATTATTTCAAAAATAAGAAAAGGACTCTATTCATAACCCGTTGGTCACATTAAATGAGGTTATATGTGTACTAATCTATTAATAAAGATTAAGAATTTTTTGCACCATCAATTTAGTAAATAAAAATTTTCAAATTAAATTATATAATAATAATACAATAATAAAATAATAATACAATAATAAAAGAATTATTGATGAAAGAGACAATTTTAATTGTTTTTTAATATCGGGAAATAATTTTATGATCAACATTTTGCTACCAGATCGGTATCCAAAAAATTACCAATACCGATAAATTTTGAACAAAATGTAGATTTTTAAAGATTTTTAAATGAATTTTTTTTAACCTCTTAAGAATTCTGAAGGTTTTAAGGTAATGAAAGTTTTTTCTTAAGATTCCAGGGAAACTTAAATTCTTTTGCTTTCTTTTGTTGAAAATTTAATTTAAAAAAATATATTTTTTAAACATTTTAAAAGATTGTCTAAATTTCAGGAAAAGAATGAAGAAACTTTTAAAGCACAATTTTTCAAGATTACAAATTTTAGAAAAAATTCGAATAGGTTTAAAATATATTTAGAAGTTTTCAAAAGATTGTTTTAAAACTTTAGGAAATATTCGAATCATTTTAAATATATAAATATAAATGTTCCAAGATGACGAAATTTTTTTTAAGATTTCTCAGAATTTTAAAGTGGTACCTTATTTTTTGAAATTAACATAGAGACGATATTTAGAAAGATTTTAAAATATTACAAAAGATTTTGAAAATTGGGAAAAATGAATTCAGAAGACTTTTAAACAATTTCAGGAATAATTCGAGTCAGTTTTTTGAAGATTCATCATTTTATGTAAAAATTCACGGTTGAAAATGTGACCATTTTGTGAAAAATGTATCTGTTTTGGTAGAAAATTCATCGTCTTGGTTGAAAAGTTATCTTTTTGGTTGAGGATTTAACTATTTTGTTGAAAATTCGTCTCTTTTAATGAAATATTCAACTAGTTGAAAATTCTTGTTTTTTGGTTGAAAACTAGTTTTTTGAACTGAAAATTAAACTGTTTCATTTTTGGTTTTGAATTAATCTTTCTTAATTGAAAATTCAACTATTTTGTTGAAAATTCATTTTTCTTGATTGAAAATTAACTTTCTTGTTGAAAATTCTTCTTTTCCAGATTAAAAGTCAACTCTTTTCTAAAATACTTGTCTTTTTAGCATCAAAACTTATCTATTTTGTTGACAATTTCATCTACACAGGTGGGAAATTAAAGTTATTTGTTGAAAATTTATATTTTTGGTTGACGTCTATTCCGTTAATAATTCGTTAAAAAATTTTTTTAACATAAAGTTTAATTGTTAAATTTTTGGTTAAAAACTTATCTCTTCTAGTTGAAAATTCAACAATTTGTTTGAAAATTCATGTATTTTGTTCAAATTCGTTTTTTGGTGAAAAATTGAAATTTGAAAAAAAAAAAATCAGCTATGGAGTAAAAAATTCAACTATTTTTTTGAAGCCGTCTTTTTTGGTCCAAAATTCAACTGTTTTGTTGAAAACTCATAATTTTGAATTTAAAATTAGCACTTATCTAAATGAAGATAGTTATAAACGTTAATAAATTGTTTAAAGAACGATTTTTTTTAACATGCATTATTTATTACTTCACTAAGTGAAAAGTAGGTAAAAAGTTAAAAATTTCATAAGAAGCCGTAACTATCTAGCATTTATACAGAAGAGGATAGTTCTGAACAGTAATAATTTGTTTAAATAATTATTTTTATTGAATTGAATTAATTATTAACTCACTTCCAGTGAAAAGTAGACAAATAGTTGGAAATTTCAAAAAAAAACCGCAACTTTCTAGCATTATTCAAATTGAATATTATTAACAATAATGATAAATTGTTTGAACAATTATTTTGATAAATACAATTGATTATTCACCTCACTCTCATCAGAAATTGAAAAAAGTTGAAAGTTTTAAAAAAACTGCAATTTTCTAGAATTATTCTAAGAGAAAATTTCTAAAAACAATAATAAATTGTTTAAACAATTTATTTTAACATATATGTAATTATCAGTATAAAGTAGTATTTTATATACTAGAAACAATTTCCTTACAAAAAAACAAAAAAAAATCATAATTAGCGCCAAAAACACACTGAGCGAAGAATTCCCGTGTAGTTCGGGTTCACACCCCAATAGTTAGGGTGCTTTCTCTTTTTTTCTCTTTCGCACGAAGGTTTAGCGCGCTTGCACTACTGAGACGTGCGATCACCCCAACCATTCGGGTGCTCACCTGAAACAGCAGCGGCCGAAGTGGTGGGGCGCCCGCCCGAATAGTTGGGGAGCTTGCACGAATGATTCGGGAGATTCGAGTCGTCAACCACGTTGGATGTTGCGCGTTCGACGTTTGCGCATGTTCGCTAATGATTTGATTTTTCGACTCATGTGCAAGCAAAGAATAATGTTTTATATTTCCCTTACCTTTGTTAATGATTATCCAAAGGAAAACCAGATAAATAGTTACACTTTATTCCACTGACAGCTCGCACATGAACAATAAAATCGACATAAACTAGAAACAGTGACATTCGGGCAGAGCCTGATGTTCATCAGCTGCGGCCATTAGCGAACATGCACAAACGTCGAACGCGCAACATCCAACGCGGTTGACGATTTGAATCTCCCGAATCATTCGTGCAAGCTCCCCAACTATTCGGGCGGGCGCCCCACCACTTCGGCCACTGCTTTTTCAGGTGAGCACCCGAATGGTTGGGGTGATCGCAAGTCTCAGTAGTGTAAGCGCGCCAAACCTTCGTGTGAATCAGAAAAAAAGAGAAAACACCCGAAGTATTGGGGTGTGAACCCGAACTATACGGGAATGCTTCGCTCACTGCACGCAAAACCCATTTTTTCACTTATGGGCTTTTTTTTGACCCTATTATAGTACAGTATTCTATAACTAATTGTGAAGATAAATGTTGAGTTTCAACTCGATGTAGCTAATATTGACGATTCTGAATAAAATTTAGAAAAACGTCTTTTTTATTATGGGAAATAAACTTCATGGGGCCACCTCTAAATATAATTTTTTTTTTTAAACAAAAAAAAAAACGGATTTATTTTTGTGTGGATTCGAACAAATTTCCTGGACAATATCGAGGAAAATTCGAGAAAAAAAAGTTTGGACCAGTAATATATGTGGACGCTCCCTCATATTTTGAATTTGTGAAATTTAACTTTATTTTATATTTTGAAATTAATTTTGAAAAATGCCTTATTTGTTGCAGAGAAGCGAAGGGAGAAGTGATCCTTTGTTAAAGAATGGGTCATTCTCGTACAAGATGCGTGTGAAAGCACGCCACATGCGATTACTTGCTCGGAACGGAACGTACTTGAACATCGATTAAGCTTAGCCGATAATTCAGTTTCGAACCCATCAAGACTACATCTTCCGAGGCGGTAAACCAGGATTATGTGCTCAGAAACAAGAAGACGTTACGAAAATAAGTTCTTTTTACATCGCTGATGGACTTACCTACTCAAACCTATAAGTCCTCCATAATAAAAACTCCATTACCTTATCTCACTACGAAATACGATACATTACACCAGTGGTACGTATTCAATTTTACAATTTTAATCTTTTTTTTTACTCACTTTAAGGCCATGTGATGAGTGGGTCACGTGACCAGATTCCTACCTTACCGGCACTGTTTTTATTTGTCAACTTATTTTCACACGAAGCGCCACATCAAGTTGAAAATTTGGGATACTAAATAAGAAGCACTAAGAAAGGTTGGTCTGGTCCTCAATTTTAATAATCATGAAAGAAGCAAAAAAAATTATTTACAAAAAAAACTTTTTTCAAAATTATAAACATTCAGGACTAGACCCACCTTTCTTAGTGCTTTTTATTTAGTATCCCAAATTTTCAACTCGATGTGCCGCTTCGTGTGAAAATGAGTTGACAAATAAAAAAAGTGCCGGTAAGGTAGGAATCTGGTCACGTGGCCAGATTCCTACCTTACCGGACTCTTTTTGTTTTTCAACTTATTTTCACACGAATGGACACATCGAGTTGAAAATTTGCGATAATAAATAAGAAGCACTAAGAAACGCGGCTCTGGTCCTAAATTCTTATTAGTATAAAAACAATTTTTCTTATCACAAATTTTTTTTTGGTTCTTCATAATTATGCAAATTTAGGACCAGAGCCGCGTTTCTTAATGCTTCTTCTTTAGTATCCCAAATTTTCAACTCGATGTGGCGCTTCGTGTGAAAATAAGTTAGGAAATAAAAAAAGTGCTGGTAAGGTAGGAATCCGGTCACGTGACCCACTCATCACATGGCCTTAAAGTCAGGAAACTTTTTCGAGAGCCTGCTCAATTTCTTTTTAAATTGCAATCTAAAATTGAATAACAATGATTCTTCATTTGTAAAAGTAGCTTTATATTACTGTATGTAACGTTTTTTTTGTTTAAATTCGTTATTTTTTATTTGAAATTATTTTTTTTACTGAAAATGTAATTATTCAATTTTGGATTAAACATTGATCGTTCTTAGTTCAAAATTAAAGTATCTGGTTGAAAATTGATCTTTTTTCTTGAAAATTCAACAGTCTGTTTGCAAATTTTTTCTCTCTCTCTTGACTGAAAAATCTTTCTTGATAACAAATTTAACTCTCGTTGAAAAAAATCGTCTTTTTTGGTCAAATTCAACTGTTTTTGATGAAAAATTTTTATCTTTTTTTGGTTGAAATATCAATTACTACATTTTTCGTTCAGAATTCATATTTTTTACAATGGAAATTTAATTACTTGGTTGAATGTTAAACTCGTTTGTCAAAAATGAATTGTTTGTTGTTGAAGATTCATAATTTCAATTGAAAATTCATTTCTTTGGTCGAAAAATGAGCTATTTGTCGAAAATTCAGTTTTTCTTGGGCTGAAGATTAATTTTGTTTAAACTGAAAATGTAACTATTCCACTTAAATATTCCATCAATTTAGTTAAAGTTTCATCTCTTTCATTGAACATTAATTTTTTTCGCTCAAAATTTAACTATTCAATTTTGGGTTGCAAAATTATCTTCTTTAGTTGAAAATTCGTCTTTTTTTAGTAGAAATTAATCTTCTTCATTGAAAATTCATTTATTCCAAAGATTCATCATTTCACTTAAAAATTCATCAATTTGTTGGAAAATGTAACTATTTGAAAAAAAATTAATTTCTTTTATTAAAAGTTATTATTTTTAAACTGAAAATGTTACTATTCGAATTGAATATATCTTAATTTTAGTTAGAAATTCATCTCTTTGGATGAACTTTAATTTTTTAACCGATAATCCAGCTATTCAACTTTGGGTTGCAAAATTATCTTCTTAAGTTGAAAATTCGTCATTTTTTTGTAGAAATTAATCTTCTTCGTTGAAAATTCATTTATTCCAAAGATTCATCATTTCACTTAAAAATTCATCAATTTGTTGGAAAATGTAACTATTTAAAAAAATTGACTTAAAGTTAAAACTTCATCTTGCTGGTTTAAAATTCAACTATTCCAGTTCAAGATTCATTATTCTAATTAAAAATTCATCACTTTTTTGGAAAATGTAACTATTTTTTTGAAAATGAATTTCTCTTATTGAAAGTTATTTTTTTTACTGAAAATGTTACTATTCGAATTGAATATTTCTTAATTTTAGTCAAAAATCCATCTCTTTGGATGATCTTCAATTTTTTAACCGATAATTCAACTATTCAATTTTTTGTTGAAAAATTATCTTTTTTAATGGAAAATTTGTCTTTTTTGGTAGAAATTGATCTTCTTGGTTCAAAATTCATCTATTTCAGTTGAAGATTTATAATTCTAGTTGAAAATTCATCACTTTGGTTGAAAATTTGCTTTTTTTTTAAATAGAAAATTAATTTTTATACCTAAAAATTTAACTATTCCATTTTTGAAGAATTTAATTACTTGGTTGAAAGTTAAACTCTTTTCATGAAAATTATTTTTTTTTTCAGTTCAGGTATCATCATTTTAATGGATGAATTCATCTCTTTGGTTCAAAAATTATTTATTTTGTTGAAAATTCTTTTCCCTCATTTTAGTTATAAATTCATCTCTTTCGATAAATATTGATGTTTCAACTAAAAATTTAACTGTTCAATTTTTTATTGAAGAATTATCTTTTTTAATCGAAAATTCGTCTTATTGGTCGAAATTAATCTTCTCGGTTAAAAATTCATCTTCTTGGTTGAAAATTCAATTATTCTAGTTAAAGATTCATCATTGTAGTTGAAAATTATTTTTTTTTAGTTTAAAATTCAACTTTTCCATTTAAAGATTAATCATTTCAATTTAAAATTCATCATTTTAGTTAAAAATTAATTTCTTTTGTTGAAAATTATTTTTTTTTACTGAAAATGTAACTATTCATTTTTTGGATGACAATTGATCTTTTTTAGTTGAAAATCCATGTATTTTGTTGAAAATTCGCCTTTTTTGGTAGAAATTAATCTTCTTGGTTCAAAATAAGATTTTTGGTTGAAATCTTAGCTATTCCAGTTAAAGATTCATCATTTTGATTGAAAATTTATCTTTTCGGTTGAAAATGCAAGTATTCCAGTTAAATATTTATCATTTTAATGGAATATACGTTTTTTTGTTTTATAATAAAACTACTTTGTTTTCCAGTTGATGATTCATCATTTTATATGAAAATTCATCACTTTGGTTGAAAATTTGTTTCTTTGGGTGGAAAATTTGCTTTTTTAGCTAAAAATGAATAACTATTCCATTTTTTTAAAAACTGATCATTTTTAGTTCAAAATTCAACTACTTGGTTAAAAAATTTGTCTGTTTTAGTTGAAAATTCAACTATTTGGTACTATGAAAAATTATACCTAGGAAAAACTTGAGATACCTGGAAAAACCTGGAATTTTCAGGGAATTTTTTTCCAGTAGATAAAATTAAATGAATAAGTAAGTTTCAAGTAAATAAATAAAATTAAAAAAAAAATGCACATTACGACTGAAAAGGGCATTTCGAATTGTGGGAAGGACTTTGAAGGACAAGACTAAAAAGAAGGACAAATCCTTCTAAAGAAGGGCGTATGGAAATATTTTATATATTATTATTATTATTATATTATTTATTATATATTATATTACTTTCATTTATCCATTTATTTATTTCATAAAGATGCTTTTTTCAATAGAATAGTTCCAGTTTCTGCTGCAAAAGCTGAATTTTCAACCAAATAGTTAAATTTTCAAATAAAAAAGATAAATTTTCAACAAAAAATGGAATGGTTCAATTTTCTGCTAAAGAACCTAATTCTCTACCCAAAAAATTCAAATTTTCAACACAAAAGTTGAATTTTAAACCAAAAAGTTCATTTTCAACCAAATAGTTGAATTTTTAACTCAAAAAGACAAATTTTCAACAAAAACACTTGAATGTTCAAGGAAAAAAGTCCAATTTTCTACAAAATACATAAATTTTCAACCAAATAATTGAATTTTCAATGAAAAAGAGTTTTATTCAAAATTAGAGGCAGTTTAATTCAAGCAAAAAAAAAATTCTCATGAAAAAATGTAATAGTTGATATTTTACCAAAATGAAAATCCTTATTTTAAATTAAAAACACTTGAATTGAAGAAAACGACAGGTTTTCAACAAAAAAGTTGAATTTAAAAAAAAATAGTTGAATTCTCAATCTGCAAAAATGAATTTAAATGAGAAAGATTCATTTTAAACCAAAAATGGAATATTTAAATTTTCAGTTAAAAAAATTTATTTTCAACCAAAAAAAAACAACAAATTTTCAAGAAAATATTTGAGTTTTCAACAAATTAGTTAGATTTTCTACCAAAAAGTTTATTTTGAACCCAACAAGATTTAATTTTCAACAAAATAGTGGAATTTTTAAGGTGAAAAGTCAAATTTTCTACAGAATACATGAATTTTCAACCAAGCAGTTGACTTTTCAATAAAAAAGAGTTTAATAAAAAATAAAACACAGTTGATCTTAACTCAAAAAAATGAATTCTCAACAAATAATGCAATAGTTGATATTTGACTGAAATAAAAATTTTAATTTAAAACAAAAAATACTTGAATTATAAAAAACAGATGAATTTTCAATAAAATAATTGAATTTTTAATAAAGTAGTTCAACTTTCAACCAAGCAGTTGAATTTGCAATTAGGGAGATAAATTTTCTATCAAAAAGACGAATTTACAACAAAATACAGCAATTAACAACCAAATTGTTGAATTTTCAACTAAAAGGATCAATTTTTAATAAATAATTGAACAGTTCAATTTTCAGTTAAAACATTTAATTTTTAACCAAAATAGAACGAATATTCAACAATATTATTTTAATTTTCTACAATAAATAAAATTTTTAACACATTAGTTCAAGTATCAATGAAGTAGTTCAATCTTTAACCAAAAAAGATGAATTCTCAATTAGAAATTTAATAGTTGAATTTTCAACTAAAAGGATAAATTTTCAGCCAAAATAGAACGAATATTCCACAATTACAAAAAGCATTGAGATGCTTTACTTGTAAAATAAAATCACTAATCTTCGTTTTTTCATGCATTTCAAAAGACTGTTATTCATATTTATATTTTCCATATGTGATGTTACATTTTGCGTTAAATCCTACCCCCTACGTTAAAAAACCCCTTTTACCACCTCCCCTGACAGTGTGAGGTATTTTTTAAATTTATGGATTAATAAATTTAAAAGAAAATAGAGATACAACTAATTTTATCAAAACATTTCTGTATAAATTATACGACCTGAAAGCTTGCGGTTTCCAGGTCACTACAATTTTTAGTATGAAACCAGTGAATGAAAACAAACTGGGGACAGCAATTTTAAATCCAACGAAATGTTTTCCACCTTCTCAAATTTTCGTTTCACCCGAATTAATATCGATGGATTGACGGATTCGCTTTGAGCTTCGGTGACAGATTCATCGAATGAAATAAAAGTCGAAGCTCTCAGCTAATCCTTTTACTCACGAAAATTGGATATTTCCAGATAAAACTGTGCAATATCGGAATACTAGTTAAAGTAAATATTCGGGATTTTATTTATCAATAATGTTCCTTTTTTTAGTAGCTATTAAAAAAACAAACTCTCCATCTAAGAACAAAGAATAGGGTGGGTCAAAAAACAAAATTTTGGAAAACGAAAATAGAACTATGTGGAAAAGTAACATGTAAGGACTCTGAAGAAGTAACATATAAGGACCCTGAAAAAGTATAAGTAATTTGAATTCGATCGATAAATTAAACGACTCCCCAAATTTTTGCAGATTTTTTTTGCAGCCACATCAGATACTATTAGTATCAAGTTTTAAAAAAATAATTTGAAAACCTGCAGAAAGGCAGAAGAATTTTTTTTAAGGCAACTAGAACGTTTCTTGTAAAAATACGTTGAAAAACAATTCGATTAGTTCTATTTCCGATTTGCAAAATTTTGTTTTTTCGACCCACCCTAATAAAATTTCTTCATCAAATTTTCATGTACTAATATTTTCTAGATTCGTCAAAATCGAATGACTGCAAAGTGGGTGCGATGTTATGAATAATCCGAATTCAAAATGAAGATTCGAATCGTAAATAAAAAATGTTGCTGTGAAATTAACCACTTTTTGTCTCAAGTGTTCACAAGAAATCCTCTAATGAGAAATATTTCAACTTTGTATTGGAATTGTAAATATATTCATATTCGATTTAAAATAATTTAAAGAAATCGTTTAATAACAAATTTAAGAGAACGGTTATTGAATTTTGTGAATGATTAAAGGCTCTCTTGTGAGATGGAAATTTTAAGCATAACCCACGACGTTGTGATGTGCGAAAACGTATCAAAAAGACGAATATTAATATAAAGTAATGTTTGATCTTATATAGATTACTCATCGATTACGATAAATATATATTTTTTTATATGTAAATAAATACAACGTTCCTTCTTGTTATCTTCTTAAAATGAAATACAGTATAATATATAGTATAATATTACATATAATACAAAACATAGTATAAGATTTGCGAAATGAATGAAACGTTTGAGAGTTTTATGTATCAAAGATTCGTAGTTATTGAATATAAATTATTGTACCAACTATATCAAGAATCTTTAAGCGATAGGACATGTTAAAATCACTCAAATTTTTTCAGTATCTATTATTGTTTCTCCTTGCTTCATAATGAGAAATTTTAACAAATTTTATCACTTAAGAACTGACGTAATAAAGTCTGTAATCAACTGCCATAAATTTTGTATTTAATTCCTTAATTTTAATAGAGTAAGGCAATTTTCAGGTAAGTCCCAACAGGCCTTGATGGATTTGATTGAAATCGGCTGTAAGAAGCTTTTGAAATAATCATTTACACTCGTGCACCAGTAAATTTCAAAGAAGAAGGAAAGACCTCGGTTGCACAGAAGAGGATCAGCACAATTTCCTTCTTTCTTCTATAAGTATTCAGAGACTAGTACAAAGATTCCCATTTAAATGGAATCGACTGTCTTCGCGGTCTGTTTCCCAGCAAGATGTAATTCAATATCCCGTTCAACCCACGAATAAATTCCATTTATCGATTGTGCGAATCTACATATTTTCCCACTGAAATCAACATTTTATTTGTTCGACTATCCCGTATCCTAGCCGACCTTACTTCCTACCGTAATCAACTTTACCCCGTACCCTAGCCGACTTTACCCCGTACTCGAGCCGACTTTACCCCGTACCCTAGCCGACTTTACCCCGTACCCTAGCCGACTTTATCCCATACGCTAGTCAACCTAATGCTGTACCGTAGCCAACTTTACCCCCATCTTAGCCTAGCCCCAGTGACTTTACCCCTACCTTTGTTAAATTCACCCCGCCTCCTTGAAGACTTTACCCAGTACCCTAGCCGACACCATCGCGTACCCTAGTTGATTTTCTCCCGAGCTCTTGCAAACTTTACTCATTCCCCTTGCCGACTTCACCATGCACCCCAGCCGAATCGACCCCGTAACCAGCCGACTTCACCCAGAACTCTAGCAGACTTTAGCTCTCCATTAGCAAACTTTACTCTTTGCCCTAGCCGCCTTCACCCCGTACTTTAGCCGACCACATCACTTACCCTAGACGACCTTATGCGCATAGAAAT